>JANIWN010000053.1:0-91201 GCA_030555635.1 Sugiyamaella neomexicana | reverse complement strand
GGGCGGTCAGGCACTTATCATTCCACATACCCGACTAGGATACTAGCTGACAAGATAGTGGTAGATGACTCGTGGCCAAGCGCACAGCAAAAATAAAATAATAGTTTGCAAATAGTGGTAACATCATGGAAAATGTCCTGTAATAGGGCAATTGGAAACAAACTCTTTGAAAAGAGTGTCCAAGGTACTGGGGAGCTAGCTCTTTGAAAGAGTGTCCGAGATACTGGTAGAACCAGAATGATTGTTGCATTGGAAGCAAGGAACGCAAGTGCATTCATGGGTGGCATAAAGCCCACGACGGTACGCACGATTAGCACGACTGCCGAAACGATTCAGATTATTGGAACCGTAAATGAGAATTAGGACGACGATATGTCGAACATTGGACCTAACAACTAGGCTGACGGCGCTTAGAGAAACAAAAGTACCTCAGGGAAGTAAATATGAGGCATTATAGCTTCCGCCATTGACGGTCGAGTGATAACCGTGAAACTCAAGATTGAGAGTATAGCGAATGATAATGATCAAAGACGCTTTTCGATTGGCTGGTGTTATGGGAACAGCAGATGAAGCCACCTAGGATTTAGGTTTGATTTCCGGGACAGTGGTTACTCGAGACAAAGAAAGTTTCGAAACCAGGAATGTGGTCCAAGGAGGACCCATTGAAAAGTAAAGTGGTGTGACAATTGACACTGAGCGCTTACTGAAACGTGGCTCAGAGATCAGGTCCGGAAAATAGGGGTAAATGGTGTCGCCTGGTCGCCTGAGAAGGAGAACTGGATAAAATTGATGAAGTTCTCGATGAACGAGATGTGAGTAACAATTGGCGAGAAAACAATGACACTGGGATAAATGTGTATCTGATCTTGAGTCTGAAGACTCTGATTCTGACACGGTCCGAAGGTTGTCTGATACGATAAGAAAGTAACAAGGTCTAGAGATCTAGAGATCGTATGACAATAAGAAAAAAAATCTTTGAAATAAAAAATCCTTCAGAAAAAAATGTTCGTCACTGAACAGAATAGAAGTTTAGTGAAACTGTTGTGAACCAAGAGTCCCCCTTAGGGGATCTCTGCTCAGTGACACAATAGTTGGATCCTCAAGGGTTAGAAGACTTGGAGATAACCACAATAACTTTATAATACTAAAGTGTTTACTAAACTTCTATGAAGTGTGAGTAATAGACTACGGAACGTGCTCTTTATATAGTAGAGCCCTCCGTAGTATGTGGGGCTCACCATAAGGTGAGCCATAGCATACTAGGCTAATAATAATAAGGTTTGTAGAGTTCACTACACAGAGCCCAGCCGCCGGAGGCTTGCCAGGAATCATAAGCCCATCATTGGCGAGTGCGGCTGAGGAGTCCTAACCCCGATAGTAAAAGATAAAACTGATAACGGATGAGATTAAATATTTCAATTATTTCAATATAGATAACGTGAGTCAAGCGTGAGTGGGCCCTTTAGTAAAAAAGGCGTTAGTCGGAGACATTAGTCTGTGACATTGCGTAGCAGAGTTGGCTGCTATTATCGTCAGTGAGAAATCGAAATAAAATTATAGAACAGGCAGCTTAATCAGTTGGTGGCCATTGCAGTTCACCAGCCAACGCTTAATCATACTATTGCAGATCCAACATGCCGCCGGTGAATTTAGTCGGAGCATCACAGCAACTGCCTCCTCCTCCTAGACAGTCACCTAACACAGGGTCTGTATCTTTACCCCGTCCTCCTTCTGGTGCTTCCAGTGGTTCTCAGAATGGTGGTGGCTCTTCCAGTCCGGTTGCTTCTCTAGTAGCGGATCCAGGCTCTTCCGGGTCAACTGGGTCCTTGGAAGAAGCTTCTGGCAAACGTATTGCTTGTATGGAATGTCGCCAGCAGAAAGTGCGTTGCGACGGCCATGAAAAGTGGCCTGGTTCATGCTCAAGGTGTATCAAACGAAAGGTCGAATGCAAGATGGAACCAACGTTCAAACGGACTTCTAAACGTCAAAGAATGATAGAGCTGGAAAGGGAGATGGAAGATTTGAAAAGAAGAACAAGCTATTCAACTACAACTCATGATACTTCTAATAACATCAACTACATGTCGACTGAAAGCAGACCACCATCTCCTGTTCCCGCTTCTGTTCCTCCTCACAGCTATCATCAAACATCAGGCAGCCATTTACCGAATCATAGACTATTACCATCGCCTATTTATTTCCCACAGAGGAACAATTCCTCAGCTATACCCGCTCAGCATCCCGAATGGATTGTAAATGACTGGGAATGTTCTCCGAAAACAATCGATGGGTTCACTCTATCATCCGAGACTATTAAAAACCTGTTCAAAGAGTTTGTCGACAAGTACCACCCTTTTCTACCGGTTGTAGATGTGTCTCGAGGACCAGAACGAATTTATCATCTATGTCCTTCACTGTTTTGGACTATAATGGCGGTCGCATCAAGAAGATATGACAAAGATGGAGAATTAATGATGCAATTAACTCCATTACTAAATTCCTGCTTAGCGGAAATCACTATTTCCCCAGTCACAAGGTATGGCTCGATGGATCAGTCGGTAACTCAAGGAAAGGCGGGAATTGGTACAAATAAAGATAACGACGATGACGGGACCTCGAAATCTTCATCGTCATCTAGTAGTAATAATACTGTTCTCAATTTGGCATCTGTTTATTCTGTACAGGCGTTTCTTATTTGCACCATGTGGCCCCCATTGACATCTACTATTAGTGCAGATTCTTCTTGGAACTCTGCTGGAATCGCAATGTTCAATTCAATTAGAGTGGGCCTTCATTGTCCCGGATATGCTCGTGATTTCGGTAGAATCAAGCAAGATAACGCCATCTATCCCAAAATAACCGAACAAGTAAGGACGTGGATCTGTTGTAATATTGTCTCACAGTCTGTGGCTGGAATGTTTGGATTCCCATCATTTACCAGTTTTGATGCAACCGTGTTATCTGCCTGTAGAGCTGATTCAGGAATTGATATTCCGGAATCCATTCGACTAATGATGACTATTCAAAGATTAGAAAATGAGATCGAAAAGGGACTGAATTCCAATCTGAAGGATCCTCTAGGACTATCAGAACTGTCGGAACGATTATCAATCATTCAAATGATGGCTCAAAAACTCGACGAACTAGAATTAACTCTGTCTACATCTCATGAATTCGATGAATCTCGTAGATTTATGTTTCTTGCATCAAGAGTTCATTTAATGACTTATTATTTTCTGGACAACGATGGTTTGACTAGTTTCCAGCAACAGAGAGGATTGGTACAGGCTTACAATGCAGCTCTAGCTCTTCTAGACCACGTTGATCAAGTGTGTCGTAGAGATAAGGACTTTATTCGCTATTTACCGCAGGTTTATGTTGAACTATTATGGCAGTCTTCGTCTATTGTGAACAAGATCTATCATTCACAGTATTCTCAATACGTTGATTCTCATGCTGGTAGAGCTCTTTACATTGCCACGGTTCAACATGTGGGCAAAGCTTCGATTCTGAAACATGATATGTCTTATAGAGCAGCGGAAATCATGCAGCAAATTTGGCAAGTTTATGATGCTCTGATTGATAAACCGGATCCTCATGCCCCAACGGTTGCAGCCAAAGTGTCTATTCGTACCAGAATGGCTGCCAGTGTATTTTTCGATTGTTTATGGACAATGAGAGAACAATGTGAGATTCGAAGTGTGGCACCTGCAGTCCTGAATCAGCGTACTACAAGCACACCTGATAGTATTGAAGACGCAATACCCGAACCGTCTAGCAATAACATTATTGGCCTCAATTCAACTCCACCATTACAGCAACAGCAGCAACAACCCATGCCTCAGCAGATGGCAATATCATATCAGTCTCAAAGACAGATGGTTCCCAATGTGCCCATGTCTCTACCGGTGCAAACAACAAATATTCATATAGCTCCTGCTACTCCCAGTCATCCAATGTCCCTCGCTCCTTATAGACCAGTGTCAGCTAATGCTAGTGCCATTCGAGACCCGCCTATATCACCATCTGTCAATAATGCGAATGATATTCCACCGTCTGTTGGTTCAATGGCTCTTACGCCTACCGTCACCACAACGGCTAGTACAACTCCAGTTCCAAGTCGCATTTCGCAACCCTCAGTCTCAACCACGCCGAATCCTACTAACCCTGTCAATGGTCCGGGGACCGTGACTGGCTTTGATTGGGACGTGGATCTTGTTTGGAAGGATGTTGATTCAATGATGAATGACTTTGGTTTCCGTGTAGAAGAGGTGGCTTCTTTTATGTAGCGACCAGTTTACCATTCGATTTTAGTATTTCATATTTATTTCTATTTATCTATTGTGTGATATATAAGAAAGCTATCGCGTTTTATTACAAACCATCCAGTTTGTCATCTTCATACAATTTATAATGGTTCTTCTGATGACTGAATCCTGATCAGTGCAAGGTTAGGTTTGACTGTGCGAGTGGTTGCCCCATTATTATTCTTTAAACAGTCTCACTTTATCACAGTATTGAGGATTCATGTTCACGTGATTGCCTGCTTAAAATTTCAATGAAAAATTTGGTTCCTATCGTCAAACCTGCGGCATCAGTCTCAGAGATTATTCATTCATACATTGAACTGATTTTTCGTTTAGTCAAAAGAATCACAAAATGTCCGACGATCTACAAGACCAGGTTCCAGATATCGTCATTGACGGTAAGAACATGGAATCAGAAGACAATGAATATGACGAGTATAGTGATGGCGAAAACGCCCATGAAGAACAGGAACAGTCAAAGGTTGTCGTTGACGAAGAATCATCAAAAGGAAGCAAATCCGTGTCATTTGCTGGTCTAGATGATGATGATGTTGCTGCTGATGGATTGACTGCGGAAGAACGTCGCCAGAAAGAGTTTGAAGAAGGTGGTGGTTTGCCCGTTCAACCTGATGACCCTGATTTCTCGCAATTGAACCCCCTAAGTCCTGAAATCATCCAAAGACAAGCTACTATCAATATCGGTACTATTGGACACGTAGCACACGGTAAATCGACTGTTGTAAAAGCCATTTCTGGAGTTCAGACTGTGCGTTTCAAGAATGAATTGGAACGTAATATTACCATTCGTCTTGGTTATGCCAATGCCAAGATTTACAAATGCTCGAATCCCGAGTGCCCAAGACCTTCAAGATTCAAGTCATATGGATCTGGTAAAGAGATTTCCCCCAAATGTGAAGCCCCTGGTTGTTCAGGTCGATATAAGCTTTTAAGACATGTCAGTTTTGTTGATTGTCCAGGTCACGATATTCTCATGAGTACAATGCTTTCAGGAGCAGCTGTCATGGATGCTGCTCTGTTGTTGATTGCTGGTAACGAATCATGTCCTCAACCTCAAACTAGTGAACATTTGGCGGCTATTCAGATCATGGCCCTTGAACACGTTATTATTCTCCAGAACAAGGTGGATTTAATGAAGGAAGAATCTGCTCTGGACCATTACCAAAGTGTTGTGAAGTTTGTCAAGGGAACTCCAGCTGAGGGTGCTCCTATTGTGCCAATTTCTGCACAGCTAAAGTATAACATCGATGCTGTTAATGAGTTTATCGTTGAAAAGATCCCCATCCCACCAAGAGATTTCACAGCTTCTCCCAAACTGATTGTTATCAGATCTTTCGATGTCAATAAGCCCGGCTCTGAAGTTGAAGATCTCAAGGGAGGCGTTGCTGGTGGTTCTATTTTAAATGGTGTTTTGAAACTTGGCGATGAAATCGAAATCCGCCCAGGAATTGTCCACAAAAATGAAAATACAAACAAGATCGAATGTAGACCAATCAAGTCGAGAATCATCAGTTTGTTTGCCGATGATAACGATTTGAAGTTTGCTGTTCCTGGTGGTCTTATTGGTGTTGGTACCAAGGTCGACCCTACTCTATGCAGAGCTGATCGTTTAGTGGGTCATGTATTAGGGCATGTTGGAAAGTTACCAGACATCTATATTGAATTAGAGATTACTTATTTCTTACTTCGAAGATTACTTGGTGTCAAGACTGAGGACAAGAAGTTGACGAAAATTCAAAAGCTTACCAAGGGTGAAGTGTTGATGGTGAATGTTGGTTCTACTACTGCCGGTGCGCGTGTCACTAATGTACGTGCTGATATGGCCAAATTACAGCTTACCTCGCCTGCTTGTACGCAGATTGGTGAAAAGGTTGCCTTGTCTCGTAGAGTTGAGAAGCATTGGAGATTAATCGGTTGGGGTAGTATTCATGCTGGTGCCACCTTATCGCCAGTGGAGTGAACAAGTATCACCAATTAAAGCAAAAGAGGTGTAGTTGAATTCTGTAAGTGCATATAAGTATAGAGACACATTTTTATGTATAATATTGGGGAGTCGTTACTGGGATTCAGACCCAGAATTGCAACTCAGGTCTCGAATCAGCACGAGTGAGCACAAAAATAGATTCAGTTTCTGAATATATTAATATTATATCTATTGTCCTATATTCTTTAGATACTCGATTCTGGGGACATCAGCTCCTATTCGAACAAGGTTATTATCAGTATTACGTTTATCTTCTTCAGGGATTTCATCTTCACCTTTGCGAGCTGGGAAGTCGGAAATTGAAAGCTGTTTTTTACAAAACGCAGCTACGATGTTTAGATGCCCTGGCGAAAATCTCTGCCTGCTGATTTTTATATACTTGAGCTCTTCAGATAACAGCCATCGGCGATGTCCATGAAACTCAAAACCATCTACTCTTTGCACACATTGAACCATTACCAACGAGTCTTCAAGCCTATTGCATTCATATGAAGAGTATAGATTTCCTGGCAAGGGTGGCTGACACAGAATAACTACGCCCATGTCCTCTAATGGCATAGTAAAATATCCCAGGATTACTCTTACAAACTTTTTCCACTCCTTGTTAATATTCAGTCTCAACGATGAAATCGTCCCATCTTTTTGAAATCTCCAAATTCGAACATGAAACCCGGAAATAGTTAGAGCTTCAACAAATTCCCTGGTGTATGGTCCTTTGATATTAAACTCCTCGGAGGCATACTTTTGGACAGCCACAAACGGCCAACTATGAGCATTGGGGTCATGGCTAACGATTATTGGTATTCCTATTGAAACTCCCATAGAAGGCTGCGAGTCATCATCATTTTTTTCAGTATTAGTTGCCTTTTGTATGCCGTAAGTCGGATCGCGTGGCTTATTATTTGAAATGGTGGTTTTTCCCACATTGGTAGTCTCGCAGGGTGGTTCTATTGTACGATTTCCTCTCTTTAAAGTTATTGTTTGACTCTTAATTCGTAATGGCAGCACTGAAAAGACTCTGTCGTTTTGAATATTTACAGATTCTCCTTTTGAAATAATTTCTAATAATATTTCGATTATGCTTATAATACAATTGGTGAGAATAGAGTCGTCGGAATAACGTTGCTCTTCGGAGGTTGAAATATGATGGCTGCAGGTGTGTTGAGGCCACAGACCCCATCTTTTTCGCTTCTTGTCGTAAAGAGTACAAAGTTTATCATCCGTCTGTACCGGCCAGTGAGGACACTTGTGAAGGATATATCTCAGAGTCGAATTGGACTGTGAGAATCTCGAGTGAAGAAGGAACTGGTGCTGTTCCAGATCACAATAGTTCTGTAATGCTTGTAGGCGATTCTGTGGAGTCAACAGACATGATATTGTTGTTTCTAGCGAATCACTTGAGTTTAGTAGAACATTTAAAAAGTGCCAAATATCTCGCCTGTGTTTTAGATTTCCTTTGTGAACATTTTTGAGAAAAAATACAATATACTCTTGATGAAGGAAGAGACGCTTTTTCTCAATGTCTTCGCATATTCTTGATATATTTCCAATTATTTCCGGCCGGTCGGTGGTGTGTTTTCTCGAAACGTATTTTAAATATCTTACCAATAGATCTAAACATTCCGAACTTATCAGCGATTCCTCTGATGAATAATTTTCATTTCGAGAGTTTCGAGCTACTAAAGTTTTGCGAATTTTCTTCTTGAGACCATGAGTTTTGATGGTTAGCGAGTCAACAAAAAATAGTGACGGTGCCGCTATGAATGGACTTTGGATTCTCGATAAAAGTCGTTTTGTTCGATCCATGGTCGAACAGAAATAACATCACTAGAACTCACATTTTAATTGCAAGAGGTTTCAAGTTTGAAACAACACATAATATTAGGATCAATTATTTGTGGGATTATGGTAACATCTCAATGTTTATAATTATTATAGTTTTATGTGAAAACTATATACCATATGTATGATCCACATAACGTATATGCAGGGAATGATAAAGCAAGTGCCAAATATATTAGTGATCGGCTACTTAATATTTTTATTGATAAATACGTAAACACCCATTTTGTCTACTACTATCTAACCGCTCCAGTAGGCGTGAGACATGGCATACAAGAGTTGTACAAGAGTTGGACTCTCGGGCGTATGCGACGTGGATGGAGGCGGTCTCAGATGGTCAAGGCAGTATATCAATTTATGATTTTGCGACATGAAAGCAAGAAAGAGGTTATCATGAGGCGATGGGAGAATTTGCTTGTGAGTGCAGGACACGAGGCGGCAGGAATTTCCATGCGCTATTGAAATGTAAAATATGCATGGCGATATAGAAAGCAGCACTGCAGGGAAGATATTCGGCTAGATAGTCCGCTAGATTGTCCGCCAGATAGTCGTACTCAAACGCCTGTCTGTGCAACGAACAGACAGAGGGTTTAGCCGTCGTCTTTCATACCAGCTAGGCAGATATCATAAAACTACGTTTGGCAAATGAAACAGCGCTGTGAACCCAGAATGATGGCCCCCACCCGACCAATTATGGGCTGGTTCCACAACTAAGCCATTGATCCGTGCACATGCTTTACGCGCCCAAACGGTAGGAATTTACCCCTGACTTGTTGACCGATAGCTACAGTCCATGCGGCGACGACATGAATCCTAGACAGACACGAGTACGGGCCATGTTAACTATTGGATCAAATGTATAATTTCAGTTATTCGCCAGGATATTGGGCACGTTTATACCACGTTTTGCGTCGGATCGCGCAACGTAGCGTGGCAGAGGCAGAACCAGAGGCAGATCTTTCAACTATTGAACAATTGAACATTGAACATTGAACATTGAACATTGAACTATTGCAATCAAGGCATTACTGGCATGAACCACAAACATACTACACACAAAGTGGTATATTAAATATAGAGTAGTTTATTTTTACAGTCGCTGATCCGGCAGCAGCCACAAGATTTGCTTCTTTTCTTAGACAGCGCCAAGCATGTTCTTCCGGCGTAGTCGCAGCTAATCAATTAAGGTGAATATGGTAATAGTATTATTTATGGAAACCAATATTATCCATGTTTGAGAGCTTGTTGAAGTTGTTGAACTACACGTAAGAATCGACCGTCTGTCTCGTCTCATGTCCTACTGAGATTCCCTTGATCTCAAAAGAACAGCTAGGCTGGGGTCACCGCTAGGCTGGGGTCACAGCTAGGCCGGGGGGCTGTGCCCAGGGAGTCAACGGAGATACAACGGGGGCGTCTCCAGCCAGCCTCCTGTTCCTAGACCGGGAACTGATACATTCCTTGTACCTGAAAAGCCTTACATGCCTTACAAGTTTCCTCACCAAATAGGGAAATTTATATCCCAATCTAGTAACCCTACGAGAAGCGTGATCTTGAATAAGGTAGAGATTGACAGAACGTTTTTTTCACCTCAACCTTAGATATCTAACAATAGCCACAGACCTTAAACGCGGCGGCGGCACCCCCAAAAAAAAAAAAAAAACGAATCCACGTAGCATCAGTAAATTATTGCTTATATAGGCCGAGGAATGCCACCCTAGGAAAAGAAAAATCTTTCAGTGAGATATCATTTATATAGTAACAGTCGCAGCAGCAGCAGCAGCAGTAGCTTAGCCTTTGTGTGGTCGGAATTTTTGTATTTCGCAGTTGTGTTACCCCTTGAATCCACGCGCATACTTAGGACACGAAATCATCAGATCGTGCAGCCAAGGCAGTATTTAATAGTGTGCAATTCTCTTTTACACTTGTTTTTTTCGTCTCTTCTTTTTCTCTTTGACGCGAATTTCTTCGACAAATCAACAAGTAAAAGACCAAATTTTTTTTCTTTCTTCTTTGCATCTCATCTAATTTATAATGAAAGGATTAATTCTCGTTGGCGGTTATGGTACCCGTCTTAGACCTCTTACCCTCACCATTCCCAAACCATTGGTTGAGTTTGGTAATAAACCCATGATTCTTCATCAGGTGGAATCACTGGCTGCAGCTGGTGTCAAGGATATCGTTCTTGCTGTCAACTACCGACCCGAAGTCATGGTAGCCACTTTAAAGCAATACGAAGAAAAGTACGGAGTCAATATTACATTTTCTGTTGAGACTGAACCTCTTGGAACCGCTGGTCCTCTTAAGCTTGCCGAGGATGTTCTTACTAAAGATAATTCTCCTTTCTTTGTTCTTAACTCTGATATTATCTGTGATTATCCATTTGCTGAACTAGCCAAATTCCACGAAGCCCATGGCGGTGAAGGTACTATTGTTGCCACTAAAGTGGAGGAACCTTCCAAATATGGTGTAATTGTCCACAAGGCCGGATCATCTCAAATCGATCGATTTGTTGAAAAGCCCGTCGAGTTTGTTGGCAATCGTATCAACGCCGGTATTTATATTTTGAACCCATCAGTCATTGACCTCATTGATCTGCGTCCTACGTCGATTGAAAAGGAGACTTTCCCTCAATTATCTGCCAAGGGTACTTTACACTCTTTTGACCTTGAAGGTTACTGGATGGATGTTGGTCAACCCAAGGACTTTTTATCTGGTACTTGTCTGTATCTTACTTCTTTGGCCAAGAAGAACTCTGAATTATTATCTGCCTCTGATAAGCCTTATGTCAATGGTGGTAACGTACTTGTCGACCCTACGGCCGATATTTCTCCTGAAGCCAAGATTGGACCTAATGTTGTCATTGGACCTAATGTAACTGTGGGTGCTGGCGCTCGCCTTTCGAGAAGTGTGGTTCTATCCAACTCTGTGATCAAACCTCATGCTTATGTTAAGAACTCGATCATTGGATGGAATTCCACTGTTGGAAGATGGGCTCGTGTTGAGAATGTTAGTGTGTTGGGTGACGATGTGGAAGTTAAGGACGAGATCTACGTCAACGGAGGTCGCATTCTGCCTCACAAGACCATTGCTGGTAATATCGAGAAGCCAGAGATTATCATGTAAAAAAGAAGAAGATATGACATTTTTTTGTTATTTTTATTATATTAACTGCACGTATAGTTTTAATATTTTATTTTATTGATTTAGTCTGTAAAGGGCATCTAAGTTTTGAGAGACAGGGGGTGGGGGTCACCACTTACATAAGTAGTCAGTATTGATATTTCATGTCGACGTCGATTCTGATAATGATATACATATCTCGGGATTAACAATAGTTAGATCTCGTAGCTTCATAACAAGTGAACTCTGCCATGAGTCAGAAGGGATCCATCAACTATGAGTCCATCAATGGATTCAACAGTACAGAGGTATCCAACTACCTACGGGAGAATTACGAAAAATCTGTAGCAGAGGCTCAGACCAAGAAGAGTACAATTGTTTACAGACCAACCTCAGGAAGTTGGACTTCGGGTAAATCTGCTAGCGGAGCAGGGCTGACTGCCAAGACGAACTCCATTCTCCATGAGCTAACAAAGTCATTACGTACAACCAGTGAGGGGAACAGAAGCCAAGGAAACAACCAAGGAGGTAATCAGTCTAGAGAAGGGAACAACCAATCCAAGCCCCGTAAGCATTCGCGTTCATGATATTGGATTTGCGACATGCACTTGTTCGGGGATTACTGCGAATCTTTTGATCTCGTCATAGTTGGGGTTTAGCTGGTACAGTTCTAGGCCCGTCAGAGATACTTGATCAAACAAGTCAAAATGGGTTCACATACTAAAGATAAATATTTATTAAACATTGTTATAATTAATCAATCTTAGCCATGGATAAAGTATTGTGGCGGAGATTATTGGCTAAGCGAACGTTTAAGCCCTTATTTTTTGCCTTTTGTAACTTGCGTCGTGCAACCATTACTGGTACACTAGATCGCTCGACAATGTAGTTTGAGAATGAACCAAGTAGTACACCCTTGAGAGCCGATCGTCCTCGAGATCCGAGAATCACTAAGGTGGGACTTACATGATCGGTAATGTCAGTCAATGTATGTCTAGCACTTTTACAATGTAAAACTTCAATTGCAACATGTACCTGAAGTCTTGTTCTCTTGAGTAATTTGACAGTTACTGCCGTTATTTTGTCCATGGCATTCAGCCGAGCTGTTTCCTCGGCCTGCGCTTCTCCTGAGCCATCTTCTTCAAATGCACATACAATAATTAACAAATTGCCATCTCGTAGAACAGTACCAATTGTCCATTCAAGTGCATGTGTAGCCTCAGGGGATAAATCTGTAGCCACAATGAATGATTTGAGGGGTGGAAGACTCGGGTCAGGATCCTCTTCATCAAGTGGTAACAGATTACCTCTTGTCATTGTACGAAACATTCTCCTTGTTTCCATATTAGAATGGATTTGGCTAATTTCCATATGTAGTAGAGCTGCTCTTTGTGCATCTCGTACTTCCTCATGATCTGATGTGTATGGAATATCCACATCTGCATATATTCCTGCTCCATCATTAGCAGCTGCGGCAGCAGCATCAAATGCAGTATTAGGATGAATAATTCTTCTCTTGTAGGCGGCGTAAGCAATCTGTTGAGGTGAAGGCTCTCGAAGTTGACGATGCCTATGAGGTGATGGAGATCGCTTCATTCTCACCATACCAGGACTTGTACCACGATCACCATTACCAGCGACATGTGGACTGGAACTTCTGTTGCGAATATAGCCTCCGGTTATATTTGGTTCATTATCCTGCTCTGCTTCAATAGCTGCTAGTAAAGACATGGTATTTGTTGGAGCAAGAGAAGAATCCAATTCAGAGGGTCGGCGGATTCGTTTTGAATTACTAAGAACTGGACCAGTTAAAGCACTTCCCTCTTTAAATCCAGGCGGTCGTTCGGCCTTGTCAAGTCTGGCCTTGATGATATCGGCCGAAGTCATGAATTCTTCAGGATCCTGATGACTATCATCATCACTTGTCTCGGAGCTATCTATATCCTCATAATTATTATCTTCGTTGCTTTCGTCCATTTCTTCATTACTACTGGCGCTTTCATCATAATCATCATCACTTTCGTCGAAATAATCGTCATCCGTGTCCACAGGCAGCCGTGAAATGGGACTTCTCGATCTGGCTGCCGACCTTGACCTAGTTCTTCCAACTCGATTATGGCTATGGCTACGATTACGAGTAGTTTCTGGAGAAAGATTATTATGAGTGGTCGGAGGCGGTGGCGCAGGAGGCGAGGCCACGGGATGAATAGGATGATAAGAAGAAGAACTAGAATGGGAAGGATACCTAGTGGCCCCGGAACTGGCAAGTCGGTGGTCTATTAGATGATCGCCTGAATGTGATGGATCTCTGGTGGATCTACGATATTCTGTAATATCAAAAAGACCATCAATGGCAGCATCATCAGAATCGTAGGCATCCACATGACTTCTCGACCTTCGTCTTCCTCTAGCAGGATCAAGAATCGATGAAACAGATTCTCTATGAGGCGCTCGGTGAACAACTGCATCTTTCGCAGGACCTTTTGGGGGTGGCTCTTTGTGAGGCTCCTTGTGAGGTAGTTCTTTAGGCAGATCATTGGAATGTACTTTTCGTAAAGTTTCCCTTTCATGATGTAATTCTTCACTATCCACTGGCTCAAATAAACTCTCGGCATTAAATGCACTGGCACTGCTGGGTTTACGAGGAGTACCAGCTACCTCAATATCATCGTCTCCATCATTGAGAACAAGTGAGATTGAGTGACCATGAGAAGGACGAAAAGGAGGTGGTGGTGTTGTAGGTGTGATGGTGGCTTTTGTCGAGGGACTGATAATACTGTCATTTACAGACGAGTTGCTGCCATCAGTGCCGGTGATAATGATATCTCCTAGAGACAGTTCTTTTATCGCCGTCTCATCAAATCCAGGTCCTGAAAGTTTTTTCTTTGTACTTTTCGTCGTGGTTGGTTCCGGCTCATCAAAGGCCTTTAAAAGCTCGAGTCTATCTTGTTCCAGATACGATTCAATAGACATTCGACAGTTGTATGATAATGGATATATAATTGCTGGTAAATAATTAGTTGACGTCGATTTATCGTCATAACCCACCGACCAGTTGTATAGTCGGAAATTCGTGGTTTCTGATTGTCGAAATCACCTTACTTGCTAGTTAGTTGTGTATTTTGGACCGCAGCCGAAATGTCGCCTTGTTATAATATTTATATAATAATAATAATTGTTAGAGCTCGATTCACCTGATAGTGGGAGTCGGGAGTCGGCTCTGAGGGCGTAAGCTGCAATATAACCTTATAACGCGGGCGGGGTTAGGGTGGCGCCGTTAAATGTGGAGGGAGACACACAATCAATGGGAGAGGAGAAAAGTGAATCAAGACTGGATCAAGAGTAGGATGAACGGAGAAAGAAGGTGTTGTGATTGTAAGATTTCTGGTCAATTAGGTAGGCGATAGGCCGATTCGTATTCAATCAAATATCGTTGCAGCTGCATATGCTTGGATCTTATTCGATTCCCCGCGTTTTTATCGGAGCATTTACCCCAACCTCGAATAAACATGGGCGATGATGAGCCATGTGAATAGAAATAGTCATTAACGTCAGTTAGACCAGCATAGTTTATAGTCGGTTGACTGGACTTTTTATATTAACTGGTATATATGAAATGAATGCCAACTCAATGAACTTGGCCTTTACAATAGAGATCATAGGAGTGATAGTGAGATCACAAATGGTTGATATATGCTGATATAGATGCCAGACTTCAGGTCGTCTTCGTCTTCCTTGATGGTCCTGATAGTTTTTGTTCATGTCGTGGATGATCACGCCGGTGATAGCATGGTTTGATCTTATAAACTTTAGGTTACTCAGTAAAACTTGAGTCTGATTGCATCTCATATTGACTTTTGTAGTTGATCCGTAGACTCCAAGTAAAATAAAACATTTCTTTGATAACTTTCCCACATCTGAGCTAGCAATTCTAGCTGGATATTCTCTCGATTCACTTCTTCAAGAGCAGTATTAACAGTTACAATGCCATTATTTAATTTCTCCTACCAAGCCTGTTAGTCATGGATAAAAACAACTAATGCTCTGTAATCTCGTAATCTCGTAATCTCGCTATACTCACCACATTATTTATAATCCTCGCTAATAGCGCGTTCTGAACTTGTTCATATGGATTCTCCATGTTTATTGATACTGTTACGATAATATGTTCGCGTTTTGTTTATTTTCCACTTGGTAGAAATCTAGCGGCACGTGATCTCTCACCCCTTCTCTAGTCTAGCTGAGTGATCCGGTAATAAATGTAATTACAATATAATATCCATAACAATTTAATAACAATAATAAACACTAAACACAATAAATAGACAATTAGCTATGAACAGCATGAACAGGACAGCAACCGGCCCCCTTCCTTTGAAACCAGTCCAAGATACACTTTTCGTGATAAATACAAAGACATTCTAGTCGTCCTACTGTATCCCCCGGCTCAAACTCCTCAAAACAAATAACACACTCTCCACGGTTAATCGTGGCTGATGGAGACGGACTGGTGGCTAGTATCACATTGCCATCATTCTCACTCAAAGGGGAAGATGACGCTGGAGGACTTTCGGTGATTATTCTCTCCTTTGGAATTTGATAGATTAACATGCGATTACTCCGTCGCTGCTGTTCTCCAGAGAACTCCGCTCGTTGTAAACAATCGGCTATATGAGACTCCTTATCATTTTCGGAATATTTTGTCAGATTCCGCCCACAGATAGGACACGCATTCTCATCATCTTCATCATAACCAACTGAAATGGTCTGAATCAGTGACTCGTCATACCCCTTGGGAGAACTCTGTGACGATGATGAGCCGTCGGTTGTTCCATGATATCGATTGCTACCACTCGTGCTTCTAGGGGTAATCGTAGGCCCTGTTAATGCACTACCTCCTCGTCTATGATGACCTCCACTAGATCTTCTTCTATTACTACGCAAAGTACCACCACCACCACCACTTCCATGACGGTCGTATGATGAAGGTCTTGATCGCAAGGCGGCTCGAATCATCTCCAATTCCTCCATACACTCATCGCACGTACGATGAGGAACATGTGGACTTTCTAAAAAGATCTGACTTGGAGGACTAACAACATACGTAGCTGCCATATACGTTGATTTGGATGACGAGCAGTTGCCACAAACTACTCTTCCACATTTTCTATAAGATACTTTGTTAGTCGTCAATCACCACAAAACAACCACACCCCTTCCCCCCCTCTCCCTCTCCCCATCCTTGTACTTACCTACAGTGATGTCGTCTATAAAATAATGAAAAACTTGTATGACAAATAGAACAATCTGCTGCCTGCTCGTCTGCCTGCCACGAAGGTACTCCCCGTGGAATCACCGCTCGACCCTGACTATCCCCGCCACTACTACTCATTTGAACTGGATATTTCTCTTATACAGCCTATGTAGTTGAGAGTGTACAATCTCAAAATACCTATATCGACTCCGAACAGAGGGGTTGAACACTTTGTGAGTAAGTAGTGGAGAGCTCGGCTACTTTATACTTGCATGATAATGATGCCCGCTGATTAAGTGAAGCAGTAAGTGAAGCAGTCAGTGGAAGCGTCCATCACGTGACGAGAGGGGGGAGGGGGCCAGACCCTGCCTCCGGCGGCCGGGCGCTGCCCGGACCCGTTTGCTCGAGCTTCGCTCGAGTAGTGGTCCTCACGCTCGCTCTCGGGATCGTGTTGTTCGGCTCGCGCGGTTATTCATGTTATTTATGTTTATAATGACTAAATTTATTCATCGTCGCCAGAATCTACTGCATCAGCAATCTCCAGATCATAGTCATCCATTTCCTCAGGATTCTGTGTACCCTCGACATCGTCCATTTCAATGTCTTGATTCGCTTCCTTTTCAAGTGCGCTAGCCTTTTCCAATCCACGCTTGGTCCGCGAAGTCTTGCCAACTTTCGACTCTTGTTTACGGCGAACATTCTCTTCCTGTTCTTTTCTTCTCTTCTCTTTAAGCTCTTGTCTTTCATTATGTCTCTTTTCAAGCCTCTTGATCTCAGCAGGAGTCTTTTCAACATAAGAATGATACAAGGTCTTTCCTTCACAGAGTCCATCTTCGATCTTGCGCAATTCAAGACGTAGACGAGGTCCGATTTCAATCAACTTGACTGCTCTTTTCTGGGTTCCAGCTTTGTCTGTTTGTTTTATACCATCAGCAGATGAATTCTTACTAGCGACTTCTGCCTCGTTATTTCGGGCGATTTCAACAGTAGCATCTTCCTCGACCTCAGATTCACTGGTATAACCACCTCCAGATGGATCTAATAAATAATCAGCAATATCGCTTGCTTTAGACATGTTGGGCAATTTCTTACTCAGATGGGCCTTAACAGCTGATAGTTTTTTTACTGGTCGAGACACATCAACCAACTTCGTATCAATAGCATAATGTCTGATATCCACCAGCCCAGTGTCGGCATCTTTATTTATCATCATTACTCTTTTAATCGATCCGATCTTGGTCTCCTGGACATTGATGGCTGGGAACATGTTCTGAAGCATCGATGTCATCAAAGCATCTTTATCAGACGTTTTGCTTGTAGAAAATCCATTCATAACCAACAGAGGAGGGTTGGCATAATCGGTACTAGAAACGTCTGTAGACCGAGGATTCTTTGTGAATTTTTGAATGTCTTTACATAAACTGTAGCTCTTAACTCGGAAGTTTAATGTAGGCCCCCTTGGAGTTCTAGCGATTCTTAGCGATGTATTTCCATTTATCGATTGTGAGAAGATCATCAAGTGAGAAACTCCTAAAGGACCTGCCATGACCACGAAATCCTTGAGTCGGTTGGATTTCCGCTCTCTCAGTTTAGCAGCAGTATGTGGCTGCATAATTAATCGAAAGTCTCGAACCAATTGAGACAAACTATGAGTGACTTCTCGTTTGTTGTCTCCCATTTTGATCACCAGAGATCTGGGGATCTTGGATTTTTCATCTTCTGACAGTGATACATGAGTTCTCTTTTTACTCTAAAGGATCACGTTAGTATTTATCATAGACTGTAAATTTCTATATTCTATCATACTTACTCTACGACGAGCCATTTTGAAACTGATGTGAAAATCTAATAATCAACACAGCAAATTTGATGCTACTAGGTCAAGGATTAAATATATACTGGATTTGAAAAAATAATCGAGCCGCACATGCCATTTATATTTTTTTCTCTTCATGTG
Source organism: Sugiyamaella neomexicana (assembly GCA_030555635.1). Taxonomy (NCBI): domain Eukaryota; kingdom Fungi; phylum Ascomycota; class Dipodascomycetes; order Dipodascales; family Trichomonascaceae; genus Sugiyamaella; species Sugiyamaella neomexicana. The sequence continues at coordinate 72,719 of JANIWN010000053.1, read as the reverse complement.
TTTATCTTTTAAAAGATAACGGAAATGCATTGATCGTCCATACTGAAAAATTATTCCTTCATCACAATCATTCAATTAACAAACAAAAAATTAAAAATCAGCAAATAGTCTAGTTAGTTGTCGTTTTTGTCAATATGCCGGTGACGCAAATCGATAGAAGAGCTGGTAAAGACGGACTGAGATCAAAAAAGTCTTCCAAGCGGGAGCACGAGAGACCCAAAGTAACCAAAAAACCAGTCGAGGATGATGGCAAGGATTCGTCTTCAGAAGAGGCCACCGACAAGCCATTAAAGAAGAAAGTTAAAAAACACCCCAAGACAAACGATGTTGTAATCGAAGCAAAGGCTACAACTGGAGAGGAGAAAGTGGCAGCTGCAGCGCCCACTGTAACGGCTGATGAAGAAGAAACCATCCCAGAAGCTCCTAAATCATTCAAAGATCTTGGCGTAATAGATATAATCCAAGAGACTTGTGTGGCTATGAAATTCAATACTCCTACTCCTATTCAAACGCAGGCTATTCCTTATGCTCTAGAGGGAAGAGATGTCATGGGATTCGCCGCCACTGGTAGTGGCAAGACGGCGGCTTTTGCCATTCCGGTTCTTCAAGCTCTCTACGAACATCCTTCTCCACTGTTCTGTTGTGTGCTGGTACCAACTCGTGAATTAGCTCACCAAATTTCTGAACAATTCCAAGCTCTTGGTAGTGCAATGGGAGTTCGATGTGCAGTAATTATTGGTGGTGAAGATACCATGCAACAGAGTCTGGCGCTAAGTAAAAAGCCTCATGTTGTGGTGGCTACACCTGGTAGGTTACTAGATCATCTTGAGAAAACAAAAGGATTCAATCTTCGTGGCTTGAAGTTTCTTGTCCTTGATGAAGCCGACCGTCTACTAGACATGGACTTCAAGGAGCCAATCACTAAAATCCTTAATGTCATTCCCAAGGAAAGACGAACTTTCTTATTTTCGGCAACCCCATCCAAGGAGGTAGAACAGTTACAAAGAGCTTCCCTTTCTAATCCCGTTCGAGTATCTGTGTCGAATAGAATCACCACTGTCGACACACTTCTTGAATATTATGTATTTTTACCATTAAAACACAAGGATGCCACCTTGGTTTATTTGTTGAATGAATTTGCTGGAAAATCGGTGATTGTATTTGTCAATACTAAAGATGAAGGTACAAGACTACCAATGGTTCTAGAGTCACTGAATTTCTCGGCTATTCCCATCAATGGCAACATGTCACAGTCTGGCAGATTAGGCGCCCTTAACAAGTTTCGTGCTGGAGCCAAGAACATTCTTGTAGCTACCAACGTCGCTGCCCGTGGTCTTGATATACCATCTGTTGATGTGGTCATTAACTATTCAGTTCCTGATAACGCTGCCGAGTATGTACACCGAGTGGGTCGTACAGCTCGTGCTGGAAGGTCTGGTAAAGCAATCACTTTTGCTGCTCAGTATGATGTCATGCGATTCACAACTATTGAAAAGGAAGTACATGGAGATAAGAAGCTACCTGCTTTCGATATCGACAAAGAAGCAGTTATGCTTCTTATGAGCACCATTGATGAAGCACAGCGTCAGGCCAAGATCCGCATGAGTCAGATTCATCAGAAAGCCAAAGAAAAGGGCAGAGGCAATTTCAAGCGTAAAAGAGGCGACTCCCGTGATGTCGGGCATCAGTAATTTATTTATATATTCAATATATGCATTTTTTCTTGACTTTAAAGGTGTTACAAGTACCGAGCTACTCATTGGTTTGGTTATCAGCCCAAAACATTTGATACATAATGTAAATGCATAGATTATTATATATTATTATAACTGAATAAGTGTGTTATGTTTCCAAGAGTAATGCCAAAGATAGAAAATCAGCAAGGATGCAAAGACGATTCCCGAGCCCGTAACAAGAAATGTCAGCTCATAACAGTCATTGCCTGAGCAAGTGAGACCAGAGCTGGCGTGCTGGTATACATAGCCAAACAAAACGCCATAAATAACCGACCCAATAGCCGGTCCAAGAATGAAAAGTCCCCAGTTCGTACCGAAACTTTTAACTCCCCATACACAGGCTACCATTGTAGGATAAAGAGTAAACAGAGCTCCATAGGAAAACCCATTGACCATACTGGAGATGTAGAAAAGGCGGCCTTCATCTTGTGCAAAGATTCCGAGGGCAAGTAAAAAATGGGCCACACCAGTTGTAAACACAATTATTGTTAGAACCATAGCTGTGGACAGTCTAGGACGAACTACATCTGAAAAAACTCCTACAGAGAGTCTTGCAATTGTTGATAAAGCCGAGAATATCGACACATTATTCGCACTAGATGGAGCAGCAGTGGTCATGTTCATCGTCATTATGGTGGCGGTGGTGGGACTAGTTCCCCGACTGGCAGCAATAGTATCCACAATAGCACCTATGTTGTTCAGATACATTTCCAAGGGTCCCGAGGTCAAAACAAACGCAAGCATTAAAAGCCAAGTCTCATGACTAAAGATAAATATCTTGAGCCGTTCAGTCTGAGATAGGTGGTCACTGGGGTGCGCATTAGGATTGTCTTCATGAGAAGCGGTATCTGGAGAATCAGACGCAGTTGCTAGTGAGTCGTCTCCCTCACTGGACATTTTAGCAGTTGATTCAGATCCATCAACATCACCCAGCTTTGCTGCACCATAACCTACTAAACCCATTATTAGATACATAATGGCAAAGAAGATGAAAACCCCTTTTACATTAAGCTGAGGATCATTTGACACAGCAGCAGTTGTTTTCGTGAATAGTTTTGGTATAACCTGTGAGAGCCATAAAGAAGAAATGCCAAAAGCAGATACTGGGGCAGAAATGGCCAGTCCAGTAGAGTTGGGATACATTCTAGCACATGTCACTAAAGCACTAACATAAAGAGCAGAAGTGGCAGTGCCAATCAATGCAAAACTACCAGCCAGAAATTTGTACGAACCTCCAGTAGAGAAAATATACGCTGCCACTAAATAAGCAGGAGTGAATAGTACAGCAGATAGCAAGCTCAATTTCGATTGGCCATGCTTATCACCAGCATAGCCCAACAACGGTACCGGGAAGTACATTCCAATCTCCATGGCGATTGAAATGACATTGATTTGGATTTGCGAATAACCCAAAACATACTGGAATGCTGGTGTGTAGATGGAGAATATACTGATAGATGCTAGTGACAGACTAGAAGGACAGTTAGTCGGGACGAACCCTCGATGATTAGATGACATCTATCTATCAAGACTTACCAGCATATCAGGCATAGAAGAAACGACACTGCTTTTGGAGAAGTGAGAACCTCAGTCCATTTTCTCGTCTTCTGTTCACTGATACCACCATTTAAAAGCCTGGTAGTCTCTGTTACCTGGCCATTCCGTTCCAGCGCCATTTCTTTACTGAATTGTGAATACAAACACTGACTACTACTTCGTCTTGTGACTCTAATAAAGAATGAGAATGACTATCGCTTAATCTAGACGGCCGATGCCGTGGTCACGTGCGCTGGTCTAGAAAGGGAAGGGGTTCCTGTTCTCGTTATCTTCTCGTTAACCCCTGAGAGTACAAAAAACAAAAAGATCAAACCTAGTTTATTTGTGAGGTCATAATTACATTAAATAAAAGATTATTTGTCCGGAACAAGGAAAGACTTGGCCTTGAGCACTTCTCCTTCCGAACCCAACCAAATGCCACTACGTTCATGAATCTGTTGAGGAACAAGATCAAGAATGCGCTCACCATTATCATTGATGGCAATTCCTCCTGCTTGTTCAATGATTAAAGCCATGGGAAATCCCTCATAAAGAAGACGAAGTTTTCCCTTTTTAGACTTTTTGTCGGCAGGATAAGCGAAAATACCACCATATAGAATGGTACGATGCACATCAGCAACCATGGATCCGATATATCGAGCCGAATAAGGTTTGGTGGCCGAATCCTTTGGGTTCTTGACAGAGTCAAAGTAAGCTTTGGCAGCATCGGACCAATACATAGTATTACCCTCGTTAACCGAGTAAATTCCTCTTAATTGAGGCAATTTTAAGTCGGGATGGGTAAGAATGAATTCTCCTAATGAATCATCCAAAGTAAACCCATTGACACCATTACCAGTTGTCAATACTAAATTAGCAGATGCTCCATACATTGTATACCCAGCAGCAACTAATTCTCTTCCCGGTCTCAATACATCTCTAATTGAACCAGTGGAATCTTCAAGTAATCGATAAACACCAAAGATTGTACCAACAGAAACTCCTGCATCCAGATTGGATGAACCATCAATAGGATCACACACTACTGCATATCGACCATTTCCATTAAAAACAATCAAATCATCTTGTTCCTCTGAAACTAGAACCTTGACTTTTCCTGAAGCCTTCATGGCATTAATGAAAATATCATCACCAATTACATCCAGTTTCTTCTGATCATCTCCAGTAGAATTGGCAGTACCTGATAGACCAATTAGATTGACTAAAGTAGCCCGACGGATATTATGAGCAATGAACTTGAATGCAAATTGAAGCGAGTTCAACAATAGCGTGAAATCTCCACTAGCATGTGCAGCAGTAGCTTGAGATTGAAGAATGAATCTTGTCAAAGTGACAATGTCGGTTTCAACATCGGCATTTGCATGAGCTGAAGTAGTAGCAGAGGCCATTTTTTAGTTGATTCGTCGTGTCGCGATTAAATAATAATTAAATGAGCAAATACAAGAAATTATGAAAACGCTTGCCCTTGAGATCAATCAAGTTGCCGTTCGGGAGAGGGGGGGTTTATATATACCTCGAGTGGTCACGGCCCCCAAATTTCCATAGTGGGGAAGTTGCCCGTATTATCTGATAGACGATATCTCGATATTGTGGGGGGCTTGTCTTGTCTCCCCCTCCCGGTTCCGAACTCGTGCCGATTAATTATCGTGCGTAGCTATCTCACTCGCCTTGCCTTACCGCGGTTACCGCGGTCCCCCACTCCGTTGCTCTGTCAGTTGCTCCCTGCACAGCACGCTAATCCCCGGCAATATAAACTGCCTAGATTTTTCTCCGGTCCGCAATCGCTCGAGTAAATGAGCTTCCTCCTCCTGCCCGGCTTGCGAACGTCCGGACAGGGGTGCGGACAGGGGTGACGGAGTGAATCAACAAGGTCAAAAATGATGTAAGCTTTAGTAAGTATCTGAGTCGATCATATGGCTAGGCTGGTCTGTGCGCAGGTGTCCCGTGAGCTGGTAATTCGTGCGCCTGTGAGGCATGACCGCCAGTTAGTAGGAGATATGTAATCAGGACCGTTCGAGACCACGGTATTTAGCCTGTAAATCTTAGGTATCGGATAAATATAAGCTGGTTCATCATAGGGCTAGCCCTTTGTACAGTAAGCCGCTTAACGCCGTCATTCTAACGGCTTGAACGGCGATGTGAATCAAAGATCGGCGAAAAATAAAACCATTTTTCATTTCATCTGATGCTGGTATAGCTAATCCACCTCTTCCACCATCAACTCAAAATGCATTTAATGTACAGTCTGGACGCCGAGGGAAAGCGTGTTTACACCCTCAAGAAAATCACCGAGTCGGGTGAGATCACCAAATCCGCCCACCCTGCTAGATTCTCTCCTGATGATAAATACTCTCGTCAAAGAGTTACTCTCAAAAAGAGATTCAACTTATTGCCATCTCAACAAGGTATGTATCTGAGCTTTGTCGATTGATTGATTGCGATTGTATGTGACTAACTCTTTATAGAAGCTAAACCATGGTAAATAGGAATAGGAGATGACGTATAAATAATTTATTCAACTGTTTATAATGACTGTACTTTAATATAGGCTATGCTATAACATATGGTTGGCGCTCTATGGATTGTAGTTATCTGTGGAATAGCACAGGGTACGTGGGTAGCAGGTGACAGTCAGCGGATAGCCACTTTGTGTGTGATGTTGTTCCTGGCGGCGGAAAGAAGAAGGAAGATAAGTGAGAAGGTATCCAGTTTAGCAGGTGGCAGTTAGCGAGTAGCCAGTTTAGCAGGCAGCCAGTTTAGCAGGTGACAGTTAGCGGGTAGCCACTTTATGTGTGATGTTCCTGGCGGCGGCAAGAAGAAGGAAGATAAGTTAGAAGGTAGCCAGTTTAGCAGGCAGTCAGCTTAGCAGGTAGTCAGTTTAGCAGGCAGTCGGTTTAGCAGGTAGCCAGTTTAGCAGGTAGCCAGTTTAGCAGGTAGTCAGTTTAGCAGGCAGTCGGTTTAGCAGGTAGCCAGTTTAGCAGGTAGGCAGTTAGCAGGTAGGCAGTTAGCGGGTAGGCAGTTAGCAGGTAGGCAGTTTAGCAGGTAGGCAGTTTAGCAGGCAGCCAGCTTAGCAGGTAGCCAGTTTAGCAGGTAGGCAGTTAGCAGGTAGGCAGTTAGCAGGTAGGCAGTTAGCAGGTAGGCAGTTAGCAGGTAGGCAGTTTAGCAGGTAGCGAGCTTAGCAGGTAGGCAGTCAGCAGGTAGGCAGTTAGCAGGTAGGCAGTTAGCATGTAGCCAGTTTAGCAGGTAGGCAGTTAGCAGGTAGGCAGCTAGCAGGTAGCAGTTAGCAGGTAGCCAGTTAACAGGACGACATGACTGCTTGTAATCATGCAACAAACACTCAACCTAACAAACAACTTCGCTTCCACTTCTCACTACTTCAAATGAGAAGCTATCAAGTTACCTACAATTACTTACTCTTGTCTGAGCTCTAACAGAAAATACTGCTCAACACCCAAGCATCCATGAGTGCATCCTGCTTGACCCCTGATATTGCCTAAAACGGCATACAGCAAGCCGCTCAAACACTTTCAGTGTTTTTATTGATGTTTATAATCTTTATATCAATTTTGTTTTATCACTATATACTCGCAGCCATTCAAGCAACGAGATTCCATTGCTCGTGGATGGTGGCTAGATCTACAGTGCCCTCAACATGGAGAAAAGGCGTGAGATCTGCATCTTCATCTGCGTCTTTAGTAGTCCAGCCATTGCCAAAATACGCAAATCGGTTCTTTGACTTGCTATTATATGTGTACTCGAAATCCTCCCATCGGGGATCAAGTCGTGCCCTGGAAGAATGAGAATTACTGCCTGGCCACAATCCATGAATCCTACCAGATTTGATCCCACCATTATACCAGGATGAACATCCCTCTAAAAGAACCGTAGTTTGAAAAAACTTTTCACTGTACTCTCTGAAATCCTTTGCTGCCTGTACAGAAGGTACTATAGACTTGATCCCCTGATCTTGAAGCTTTCTCAACACCTTGGCAATATAAGTCAATTGTGTTTCAATTGATCGCAGTACAGTACCTCCATGGCCGGCAGAGTTTGGTCCATTCAATAAAAAAAAGTTCGAATAGCCCGGTACTGCAATTCCCAAATATGTATCAGGAAATCCCGGTGTATTGCCCGGCCTCCAAATTTTACTAAGGTCTTTGCCGCCAGCTATGATAGGAAACTGATACGAAAAACTGGTATCTGCTCCTGTGGAACAGATAATTGCATCCACTTTACGAATTTTACCATCTACAGTTTGAATACCGTTTTTGGTAAACCGCTCAATTTTTGTAGGAATAAATGAAACATTATCCTTGGTAAGCGCCTCTAAATATCCAGGACCTGGGGTCAGGCGACGACAGCCAGGATCAAATTCAGGTAAAATATGCGGTAGTATTTCTGGTGCCTTGTCACCCAACCGCTTGGCCATCAACTCGGTATATACTTCTTTTGCTTTCACGTTGGCCTCGGATCCCTTGATAATGCCCGAAAACCTTTTTGATAGTCCATTTTCTAGATTTTTCCTGAATTTGTAGTACTTTTGGGGATCCTTGAATTCTTCTAATTGTTCCCTGGTAAAGAAAGGATCTTCTGGAATCTCCTCTCCACCAAAGCTGATACCTATCCAAGTGGGACTTCTAGCATAATGATCTAAATGACTTGCTACCTTTTGTAGTTGAGGGACGATTTGAATGCCAGATGCTCCATTGCCAATGACTGCCAGCCTTTTTCCAGCAGGAGAAAATGATGGGTCCCAATTTGATGAGTGACGGAGATGTCCTTCAAACTCATCAAGCCCCGGATAATCTGGTAATTTCCATGAATTAAAGTGTCCAGTAGCTGTGATAACTACATTAGCTTCTTCAGTGTAAACTTCTCCAGTGTCGACTTTTCGAAGGGTAATAGTCCAAAGACCTCGGTCTTTGGAATACTCTAATCTGATGGTCTCAGTACTGGAAACCAAATATTTATAAACATTGTACCTTTTCGCAATACCCAACCAATATTGCTCGATCTCAGATCCTTTAGCATACAATTCAGACCATTGGGTATTAGGAGCAAACGACAGCTGATAAGCGTGTCCTGGAACGTCGCATCTTACTCCAGGATAAATATTTTCAAACCATGTACCTCCGACCTCTGGGTTCTTTTCAAAGATTTTCAATTGGATATTGCGTACCTTTCGCGGCAAAAGGATTGCTGCAGTAATTCCGGCAATTCCAGCGCCAATAACTGCTACTTTTATAGGTGGTACATCGTCGATAGCATGGTCTTCAAGAACAAACTCATCGGATTCCTCGACGGTCATTTTTACTTGATGGATGGCCACATGCTACCGCAAACCACAGCTTATATAAGGTCAGGAACTATCATTTATACAATCAAGGGATAACACCGGCGTTTTTCATTTCAAACAGCATCATTTCCCCTGGTATGGCGTTATTGCGACCGATAAGCATGAAAGTTCGTGATCGATAGTATCTAAAACGTAATGATCTGCATGTTCATGTAGTCCGTGCAGGTCGTCGGTCCCTGCAGATCTGACCAAACAACGTTGACGCTTATCAATAGAATCGCAACAGGTTATATCATATGCGTACTGTCTGGTTGAGAGGAATTTATTATACGATCACCTTACAGTAACCCCGATATTTCCGGCTGACTGGGTAGACTTATACGGTCCTCGATTAGGCCAAATAAGGTGTAAACGTTAAGTTTCATTGGCCCTAAGATGAAAATAATAAATAGACCTTGGGTGCCTAATGGTTCGAGCAGATTATAGACTCCAGAGTATTCTGACTCTTCCTGAGGAAGCGTTGGAGACTGCATCCTAATATTCTAATATATAGGGCATTTGCAAATCTCCTAAGGGGCTCATGGAAAAATAAGAGATTCTAAATGTATTCTATTATATCTAGTATGCTATGGTAGAGAAAGATCTAGACAGAAATCGCAACATTCGAGTCTTGCTGAAGAGCCTTTCTCTTGGCTTCAAGAGCATTGAAATTACGTTTCATGGCACTCTTTGTGAATTCCTCTCCTGTAATCAAAGGGTACTTTTTGAGAGGACCTTGAATCTTGCAGTCACGACAGGGCTGGTTGAAAAATGCAATGCTATAACGCTCGCCATAGTAATCATCTGGCTCACACGGGGCCTTCACACGATGAAACGTAGACTTGAAACGGTCATCTGACCAAGACATCAAAAGATCGCCAATGTTACAGATGATGGCATTTTCGCTTGATGGGAAAATCTTGGTCCACTCATCGCCGTGACCAAAAGATGTAGACACTTCGCGGCCAGGACATATCTGAAAGTGTGTGTTAGAAAATCAAAAAGTCATGTGCCGAATTCTAGTAACAAGATACTTACTTCTAATCCCGACTGACCTGCTTTCTGGAAAAGCAAAGTGAGTAGATCCCAGTCGGTATGTGCTCCAGCACGATGCCATACTTCGCCATTGGTATCCTTGGGAGTTTCAAAATATCGCAAAAGGCGTGCAACAGTCTGACTTTCAGGTCTGTGAACATCATGAGCCTTGACAAAGTAGTCATCAGGAAATCCCAGACCTCGAGCAAGACAGATCATTAATTTCTCGGAAACTTCCTGAACTGACCACATAAAATCCAGACTGGATTCCTTAAAACCTTGCAATTCAGACTCCTCCAACCATTTGCCTTCCATATTGCTACCGAATTGCATTTGATAAGACTCTTTACGGTCCGGGGCTCCAGTTGAAGGGCGGATCTGAGCGTTTTTCTCCCATCCTGCGTTGTTGGCAGGTGAAAATGCAACCTTGGATTTCACGTCATCCGCAAGTGCAAAGAAACGTGCCGACTGTTCAAACATCTCATCAATTTTCTGCTGAGAAATACCATGGTCAACAATGCAAAAGAAGCCCACATTTTCTGCAGCAGATACGAGGTCGGCCGTTATCTCATTGATACGGTCTGAGAAGTTTGCCAATGAGATTGTAGGGACCAAGCGGTCGACATATTTAGTGGTAGTATCTGCAGTCATTTATAAATGGATTGTAAGTGCTTCTGCTTTAGAAAAGTCAAGTCAAAGAACTTGATTTATATCTATTTCAAAAAGCCCTCTCTGGAGCTAACATGTACGAAAATCGTACAAACCTGCATAATCATCCGCATGTAAGGTACGCACTTTTGTCGTACGAAGCCAGTCGCTATTCCCGACAGTAGGTATCAAACAGTTGCAAAAAAAAGTCAAACAAACTAACAAACTTCATATACATATACTACAAGGCCTTTTGATATTTTTATGATAACAAATGTTGAGAGCCCGAGTTATTCATAAAGAAATATCATACGGCTGAATTAGAGTTCTGATATCTATCTAATCTGCCCGCATGGATCGGCACCCAGATCCGTGATCATCCCGGCATGTCAAAATTCAAAAGATCTTCCAATAAAAATAGGTTACTGATACCAGTTTGTGGCGGAAACAGTTGCTCAAAGAATGAAGTGTTGGGGGGATTAGGACCCGAAGGAGGCATGGCGTGGCCTGCGGCGTCGAGCCCGAAACCATCCAGTGGCCCGTTTGCGGGACCTCGTACATCATGCTCAAGCACATCGTTTTCAACAAACGATTCGACAAATCTGGCGATATTGAATTTTTGGGGCTTGTTGTTATTATTATTATTATTGAACTCCCTGTCGTGATCAAGTCGCTGAAGCTCTTTAAGCAAAGACGACAAAAGCTGAATGCCTCGAACGGCTATCATGCTATTGTCAAAGTTTCCTAGCATAGTTATCGTATCATTGACAAGTTGCAGGTGCTCATCGTGCTGTGGGTCTGCAGTGGAGCGATGAAAAACGTCCAGGACCAGCGTAATGCCACCAGCAACCATAAACGCCTGATCAATCCATAGTCTTGGTCCTTCATCGTCGTAAGCCTGTTGTGCTTCCTTTAGAATTGTTTTCGCGGCTGCTATACATGTACGACGTGTGAAATCAAAGCTCTTGTCCACGAAACTGCGTCCTAAAAAGGTTCGATGAATCATAATGATTTTATGTGCAAAGCATATTGTGAGACTACGTCTTGCCCAAGGGATAAATTTAGGCCAATCTGGAGAAATGGGCTCAGACGTGGAAAAACATCGTGGCATATCTTCTACTGCAAGCCTGCGCATTTTGGTATCATAATCCAAGATTCTTTGGTACTTGTTGAAAAGCGTGCTGGACGATAAAACCGCATCATGCATTTGAGGCATCAGTTGAGCGACTTCGTAAAGGTAATTACCAAAACTGGCCGAGGTGGGCACATCATCTGGCAAAAGATGCATTGTTAAATCACCGTAATTTAATGCCTTGATAGACGTGAAATGTAGCCTTTGAATGGAGTACATTTCAGAAAATGGAATCGAAAACCAATCTTGAATGCACAGTTGAGCCCATAATCTTCTCCCCGTCTCTCGGGTCAAGATGTCTGCTCTTTGCTGAGCATCCTGGTAGTTATCCTGGTTCGCCAAATCCTTATCAGGACCCAAATGTTGGAGTCCAAGTCCTTGGGCAATCTTTAGAGCAGCTCCAAGCAATGTGCTTTGACTGTTACTGAAACCAAGTATGTGCGCAGACATTGTCAGCACTGTGATGGCTTGTACAGTATATATATGATGTCTCCACATGTAATCAGCCAGGTGTAGACATGTCACGGTGGCCTTGTAATATAATCTAGTGAGTTTTATGCGTTCAGTTTTATGAAACCCCCAAGAAACGGCAAGTTTATCGCTGGCACAAGTCAGACTCGCAGCCATGATTGAAAATAGTAGCGCCGTCCACCTCAGATCTGTATCCTCGATTCGAAACTGGGCTTTGGACTTGAATAGGTCATTAAGCTCTTCGTAAAACGTTGGACCGTGGAAACAACCATGATACCATAGAATTGCCGTTATATGGTATTGAACAAGTTGATATATCTGTTGCTGACTAGGAAGTAACAGTTGAAGAAATGCTAAATGAGATCGAACTGCATCCTGTTCATTGGAAGTATCATCCCAAAGATTAAATTGGCTGTCTTTCAGTTGGCTACGTTTACTACCATAGTCGGAATGTTTGGTACGGCCCCAGCTCAGAAACTCTAGAACCGTAGCTGCATCATCAATATGAGTAATATTACCATTTATATCATGTGGACTCTGTTGTCGAGAAGAAGAAGAAGTAGAAGTCGGTCGTACTAGTGTTTGTGGTGGTAAAGGTTCAATGGTACTATTAGATGGTTTGCGAGGATATAAACGGCGGCCAATCTTGGGACCATCTTCAGGCCATTGAAGAGTGCACTTAGAAGCAGCTCCTCTCTTGATACAACGGCCACAAGGGATTTTGCGATCACATTTCTGCCGACGTAGTGAGCACTCGGTACAAGTAGTTCGCTCTTTGGGCATGTGTCAAACCAAACTCTATCTTATAAAGCCGTTGTTGACGGCGATGACTGATAAACTGTGGTTCTTGATATCGGGACGGTACAACCACTACCAGAATGTGGATCACCGATAGGCATTCAGTCTCACCGCTATTCAGTCTCACCGCTATTCAGTCTCACCGCTAGGCGTTCAGTCTCACCGTTAGCTGCTCAGTCTCACCGCTAGCCGCTCAGTCTCAATAGGAACAAATACTTCCCGTTCCAATCTTTTGTGGAGATTACGGAGATTACAACCATCCAAATGCGATATCAGTAAACAGCCAGCCGTATGTACATGAACCTCCTCCTCCTCCTCCATCTTTTAGCCGTAAGCAGACAGATTACGCACCATCTGAAAATAAACAATGCTCAGCCCTGCCTATCGAGGCCGATAATGCAAGTCTCCTCAAAGTCAATCTGGCTCTCGGCATCCGTGCCGTCAGGTTCGAGACCCCGGAGGCAGGTCCCGGTCCCTCTCGCGACGGCGCACCCTCGAACCATTCATGTTGGTCCGACGTTGCACGTGTGAGATGGACGGTGCCTGGCGCGGCAAGGGTTCACCGGTGCCTAGGTCGATATTGAGGCCAGAGCGAGGGAGGTCTTTTGCAAGGAATGGTAATTGGCCAGTTTACTAAAGAGGAGACCATTCTGTTGACTACGATACCCGGTCTGTGGACTCTAACTTTAACATTAATCCCATTGTGTGAGCTCTGAAAGGCTATGAAGGACACTGATTTGTTTATTATCTGGAGTGTGCATGCGACTGGAAAGGGCGATTCTATTGCCGGATTCGACCGGCGAGCAGCCGCCGGAGGCAGCCCCCCGTGCCCCGAGAGGCGAGAGGACACATATGCGCTTATCCGCGTCGAAGTTTCAGATAGCGCTTGCCGGTGCTGCAGCAGCTGAAATTTGGCCAGGCCTGGCTTCAACAAAGCGCACGTTTTTTTTGTTTAGGTACTACCTCGCCGCTACTGGTAGGCGGCTGGCTAGTCCGAACGATCTTCTCAGAGTCGAATATTTATCTTGTGGAATCTACGGTTTTTTTTTCCTTTCAGCGTTGAGAAATATTTTTTTTCGTTGTGGCACCATGAAGTTCGGTGAACAACTGAAGTCGTCGCTAATCAAAGACTATTACTATTACTACATCTCGTACGATGACCTGAAACATGAACTGAAAAAGGGAGTCAGTGGGAACTGGGCCGAGACCGAGGAAGAGCATTTTGTCGGGCTTTTGGAGACGGAGCTGGACAAGGTGTTTGTGTTTCAAAAGGTCAAGGCCACCGAGATCAATCGACGAATCAAGGACGCTGAGAAAGAGGTCCAGGAGGTTGTCCGATTTTCCGAATCCGATGTCAACGCAGTTGATGAACAGCAGTTTGAAGACCTGGAAGAAGAACTGTCTGATATCATTGCCGATGTACATGATTTGGCCAAGTTCACCAGACTCAACTATACAGGATTCCAGAAAATCATCAAGAAACATGACAAAATCACTGGCTGGACTTTGAAACCCATTTTCTCAGTGCGTCTCAATGCAAAACCTTTTTTCAAGGATAACTATGATCAGCTTGTAGTCAAGCTGTCGAAACTATATGATTTGGTACGCACTAGAGGCCAACCAGTTCGTGGAGATTCATCTGCTGGTGGAGCTCAACAGAACTTTGTTCGTCAAACAACAAAGTACTGGGTTCATCCTGATAACATCACCGAGCTAAAGTTGATCATTCTCAAACATTTGCCAGTTTTGGTGTTCAATGCCAATAAAGAGTTTGAAAAAGAAGATGCTGCCATCACTTCGATTTATTACGACAATTCGCATTTAGATCTTTACAAGGGAAGATTAGAAAAGACTGAAGGAGCCGAGGCCATTCGTTTGCGTTGGTATGGAGGAATGAGCTCTGATCAGATCTTTGTAGAACGTAAAACCCATCGTGAAGATTGGACTGGTGAAAAGTCTGTAAAGGCTCGATTCGCATTAAAAGAGAAGAATGTCAATGATTTTATGAAGGGCAAATTCACCGTGGATCAAGCGTTTGAAAAGGCTCGTCGAGAAGGAAGAAAAAGTCTCAAGGAAATCGAATCTTTAGAAGCACTTGCTCGAGAAGTTCAATACGCAGTGATTAAACGAAAGCTTCGTCCCGTAGTACGTTCATTCTATAATCGTACTGCGTTCCAGCTTCCTGGTGATGCACGAGTTCGTATTTCTCTTGATACTGAACTGACCATGGTCCGTGAAGACAACTTTGATGGACTTGACCGTTCACATAAGAATTGGAGACGTATGGATATCGGGGTCGATTGGCCGTTTTCCCAGTTACCTGACAAGGATGTAGAAAGATTTCCTTATGCAGTTCTTGAAGTTAAGCTGCAAACTCAGCTGGGTCAAGAACCCCCACAATGGGTTCGTGAACTTGTTGCTTCTCATTTAGTCGAAGCGGTGCCCAAATTCTCCAAATTCATTCACGGAGTAGCTACTTTAATCCCTGAGAAAACAAAACTCATTCCCTTTTGGTTGCCGCAGATGGATGTGGATATCCGCAAGCCGGCAAACCAGTTTTATGGTATCGAGCGCCCAATGCATGGAGACTCATCAGTTTCTGATATCGACTATACCGGTGGATATGTGGATGAAGAGAATGGTATTGGAGGCGAGAATGGAGTAGCGACTCGTCCATCTGCCATTCGTTTTGATAATGATGCCACAGAGCGTAATAGAGAAGCTGCTGATAATGAGACGACGCCCTTGTTGGTACGTAATGGTACCACCTCTACAAATACTGCTGTTACTGCCAATGCTGGCAACCGCAATTCTAGGGCTCGAGCCTTGGGTTATAATTTCCCATTCTTGGCTCCAGTTGTCACTGTATGGACAAACGTCTATGACTGGTTCAACGGAGCGTTTTTGGAAAATAACTACATCAGCGGTCTCCCTGCTGGTACTGTGTTCATTACTGATATCAAAGTTCCTGAAGGCAAGACTATCTGCATGCCTGTTCGTATTGAACCCAAGGTGTATTTTGCAACTGAACGAACCTTCCTAGCATGGCTGGAAATAGGCATCTTATTAGGGGCCATTGCAGGAGGATTATTAAACTACGGAAACGGTCTTGCTGTGGAAGCGGCTGTTGGGTTTTTCCTGGTTGCAATTGGTACTATTTTATACTCTATTGTTCTATATCTTTGGAGAGTCAAGCAAGTGCGCAACAAGACGGCTGCCAGATACGATGACCGTATCGGTCCTACCGTCATTTGTATTGCTTTGGCTGCTGCTACTGGAGTCAATTTTTTCTTGCAAGCTACTCGTTAACCTATTCTATAATCTGTAAAAAAATATGGAGCCGCTGCTGCTGCTAATACATTTAAATGCCACGTTTTCGTCTGTTTAAGCACTATTATTTGTAGTTTTCATAGCCTTTAGATTCGATTCGGGCTGTTTTCGCAAGTACCTCGTCTTCCATATTTGACATGTACTGTTCCATCTTGTTGTGATATTCGGGAATAAATGCTCCCAGAATGCGAATGGCCAACAAGGCAGCGTTGGTAGAGTTATTGATGGCCACAGTGGCGACGGGAACTCCACGAGGCATCTGAACAATAGAATGTAACGAATCAACGCCATCCAAGACACTGCCCTTGACCGGAACACCAATTACCGGAAGTGAAGTCATAGCAGCAACCATTCCTGGTAAATGAGCAGCTCCACCGGCACCAGCAATAATGGCCTTTACACCTCGAGCAGCCGCTTCGACGGCGAACTTGGTCATACGATGAGGTGTACGATGAGCTGACACGATTTTCAGCTCGAATGGAACGCCAAACTGTTTGAGAATGTTGGCACCCACAGCCATAACTGGAAGGTCAGAGTCCGAGCCCATGATAATGCTCACCAAGGGAGACTCAGACGTACCGGCAGGGGTCTTTATCTCATCAGATGATGATGACGCACTGCTTCCATTGAGGATTCTGTCTAAACGAGCCTCTGCTTCACCGATACTAGCAGCAATAATATTGACATGTCCCATCTTACGACCAGGGCGCGTTGACTTGCCATATAAATGTACATTGGCACCTGGAGTTTCTAGAGCCCTCCTACAGATTTCAAGTTCCGAGTTTGGTTTGTCACCGCCCAAAATATTAAGCATAATCGCATTAGTAGAAGGAGTGGATAAACTGGAAAATCCTTTTGGTAGTGGTAAACCCAGAATAGCACGCAAATGCGCCTCGAATTGTGAAGTTACACAAGCATCTTGAGTGTAATGGCCTGAGTTATGAGGCCTAGGAGCTATTTCATTGACAATGATTTCCCCATCTTCCAGTAGGAACATTTCCACACCGAAAATACCCGCACCAGTAAAGGTCTTGACAGCATTCTCGGCTTCTAGCTTGGCCTTGAGTTGGATAGAATCTGATACTCGTGCTGGAGCATATACTAAATGGCAGATATTATTCTTCTGGATCGTTTCTACTGTAGGGTACGAATAGACAGACCCATCCACACTGCGAATAACCATAACGGCAAGTTCTTTGGTGAATTTGGCCCATTTTTCAGCGTATAGAGGTCGTGAATGGAGAAATTCCAGTGCTTCATTGACTTTTTCGGGGCTATCAACAACAAAATTACCCCGACCATCATAAGCATCTGTTCTCGATTTCAGCATATATGGATATCCAAATTTACTGCCCACTTGTAGTAAAGACTCGCTAGTCGATTCAACTGACTCGGCTTGAGCTGTAGAAATGCCATGTGAGATGAGATGCTCCTTTTGAAGGTACTTGTCCTTTATCGTTTTAATTGTTTGAGGAGAAGGGTGGATGTCAACATTGCTGGAAGAAGATTGTTCCAAATCGCTTAGGATATCGGCATTAACATGTTCGATTTCGATTGTCAGAACGTCTGCTCGGCGGGCCAGTTCCGCAATTGCCTCGGGACTGTTGAATGAGCCATTCACATGTTCTGAAAGAGCATTAATCTGTTTTGCAGGCGCTCCTTCACCATCGAGAACAACTGTATGAATATTCAGTCTATTAGCAGCTTCGACCATCATACGGCCCAGCTGGCCACCGCCCAGAATGCCTACTTTACGAGAATCCATATCGTTGACTGAGATGACCGTTGGTTATGATTATTGGAAAAAAAAAACATTTATCAGATCGGCAGTTGGAGAATCAATTTTCGATCTTTTCTTGCTTCATCTAAGAGTGCAGGGCGAGCACGTGATGTTCGAGTCCGTGATCACGTGATGAATTATTTATATTGCCCCGGCAACGCCTTTCCTCTGTAAGTAAACAAAATATCGTCAAAGAGCTAATCCATGAACCATCATCACTTAATGTCAAATATGGACTCCAGAATGGGACCCATTGTCCAGTTGTCGGATATTGAGGACTTCAAAGAGAATATCGAACCATTACGAGAAGGTCGTTCTGCCCAATCACTCGCAAAGGCATTAGCAGTACCACCCATCGAGTCAAAAGATGTTCACGCATTGGAACGTAAAAGCTTTGAGCAACAGATATCGGAATCGGGCGATTTGGATGACCCTATGGAGCCATATCTCGAATATATAAAATGGATCAATAATACATTTCCCCAAGGAAATAACAGCGATAGCGGGCTTGTTCAAGTTCTTGAACGATGTACCTCTGAGTTCCGAGATGCCCCTTTTTATAAAGATGATCCCAGATATTTAAAAGTGTGGATGCAGTATGCCAAATATTCAGATGCTCCAAAAGAGATTTTCACATACCTGGCTCGTAAGGAGATTGGAAAGAATCTATCTTTATTCTATGAAGAATATGCAACATATTTGGAGAGTATCAACTGCAAGACCCAGGCCAACGAGGTATATGAGACTGGAATTGCTGTTCAAGCGAGGCCTTTTGAACGTCTGAAACGACGGTATGACGAATTCTGTGAGCGTTTAGCTGCAAACCCTCCATCAACTAATGAACCAAACTCACCTGCCCTTCCTGTCGTAAGGCAAGCATTGGCATTGAAAGATGGGTCATCAGCAGCCCCCGAGTCTCGACCTAGCTCCATTCCATCTTCTCATCATGGAAGTGTGATCCCTGTCAGCGGGAAACTTCAAGTCTTTACTGATCCCACAGGCTCACAATCAGGTAAAGCTGAAAGCTTCTCTAGTTGGGATTCATTTGGATCATTGGCATCAAGAAAAAAGGAGAATGTCGTTCAACCCAGTTCCTGGGCCGGACAGAAACTACCCTCTGCAACCGCTACAACCACAACAAGAACTCTGTCAGTATTCAAGGATTCGGCGACGACAACTGCTGCATTTTCTGGCAAGCGGGAAGAACGAATTGCCATTGCCGTAGAGTACCTACATGATGAGAATGGCGACGAGCTCTGCTTAGAAGAACTGCTAGCCAAATCTCGAAACCTGCTGAATATAAGATACCCGAGACCCTCGATTCATAACATAGAAGTATCTAAGACCCCCCTTAATGGTATGTCATTATATCATATTCCATCACATGCACATGCTGATACTAACCAAATTGACAGATGAACCTGAAGAGTCTGCTGTTCCAAGGTCACCTACAATGACTTTTCACACCAGAGCAGCAACCGACGAAATTTACGAAATGTTTAATCAATCACTGAAAGCTGATAGTGATGAAGACTCTGATCATGGGTTTAGTGAGGATGACGAAGACGAAGAAGATTCATATCAAGGTAATGACGAAGATGATCATGAAGATATGAGTAAGAACAATGGACAGCGAGAGGACAGTTCTAACAGCAATTCAAGTCAGCCACATGAACAACAACAGTTAACAGTAACTCCTGCCAGAAATACTTGTCGCAAACCAAGGCTGCCAGCAATGACACCCATTGCTGAAAAGACAGAAGAGTTTACAGGTCCTCTTGCTCCAGTGATTAATCCGGCCCATGAATCGGTTAGAATGTCGGTGTGGAATAAAATACATCCAGTACTTGACGCAGCCGGGATATATAGACGAGTCAAAGCGACCTATAATAAGAGTGAATCCATTAAAAGATCGCTAAAGACAATCAGACCTGGCGACAAGTCCTCATCCAAGGCTCAATCGAATCTGGTAATTCAATTTCCTGGCGTGGAGGACATATTCTGCCTGAAACGTATACTAGGCGAAGGCGCTTTTGGCTCCGTATACCTTGCCGAGTCCGGTTCGGGTGATTTAAAAGCCATAAAAGTCGAGTCGACTGTGTTACCATGGGAGTTCTACTCCGTACTGACAGCCCAGGAAAAGCTAATCTCCAGCCGTGATTTTCAATCTATTATTGGTGTTGACGCGCTGTATGCTTTTGATGACGAGCAATATCTTGTACTTGACTACGCCAGTCAGGGAACTATCCTTGATTTAGTCAATATGGCAAACAGTTCAATCAATGAAGGCAACTCAGGGCTAGAAGAAATCGTGGCTATTTTCTTTACTGTTGAACTATTAAGGGTGATTGAATCCCTTCATTCGGTGGGAATCATTCATGGGGATATTAAGCCGGATAATATCATGATCAGACTGGCAGAAGACAATGACCAATCATGGAATAGATTTTATAAACGGGACGGTAGTGATAATTGGGACCAGAAAGGAATCACCTTGGTGGACTTTGGAAGAAGTATCGATACGAGCTTATTTCCACCTGGCACTCAGTATATAGCTGATTGGGATTCCGACCCAGAACAGGATTGTATAGAGCTGAGAAACAACCTACCCTGGACATACCAAACAGACTACCATGGACTAGCAGGCGTCATTCATCTACTATTATTTGGCAAATTTCTGAAAACACAGAACGAAACCATTGAAGGTCAGCAGGTATTAAAGCTGGCAACTCCTTTTAAACGATATTGGCAAAGAGATATTTGGAATCAATTATTTGAATGTTTGCTTAACTCCTCCTTAGCAGCATCAAAACTCGACCATCAGGGTGTCTCTCTTCCAGCTCATTTGGCTCAGCTGAGAAAACAATTCGAAGATTTTCTGGAACACAACAGCGAAGGTCAGGGAATGTCTCTGAAGGGATCATTAATAGGCATACAACATGAACTAAAGGAACGAAGGCGAAAATGGTGATGTTATTAAACCTATTCTATATTTATATTTATGTACTACAGTATTTTAATCCAGCTGTTCTGAGGGAGGAGGAAGATTCTCCGGCGTCTTTCGCTCCTTGAATGCTTTTAATTTTGTAATGAATTTCCTTATTGGTTGATTTTGAGCAATCTCCTCGGCCTCTTCTTCGGTGGCGATTCGTTTCGTGAGCAGATTAAAGATATTACCAAATGTTAAAGCCATAACAGTACCTGTGAGAATGATCACATTATAAGGCATACTGAAATCTGGCGTGGGAAGCTGTAATAATAACGACGTGGTCCTAATTGTATACTGTAAGTGACCTTTATCATTCAACGTCGTTAACACTCCTGGTGCTATATCAAAACCATAATTAGCATCTGGCGGATACTCTTCTATAAATAGATGAGCTTTATCAAATTCATAACTTAGAGATGCAGAAGTGGCAGGAGGAAGACTGATTTCAATCTCTAACTGCGAAGGCTGTTTTCGATCTACCGCTGGTAGATAATAGATATCCTGGAGAATCTTGGAATCTTCGTTTGCATCATCTGAAAGCTCATCCTCCGATGAAGAAAACCAGGCCTGATCAAGGCCTGAAAGAGCCTTCATTTGGAGATTCAGCGTATGAAGATATAGACGCATGTACCAAGGAAACGTCTCAAAGTAAACAAATCGTACTGCACTGGTAGCAGAAGGGTTTGAGAACGTGGTTCTGATCCCACCTCTCTCCAATCCATAACCAGTAAATGAACGTTCGACCAATACCGGTTGCTGAGGTGGACCAAGGATATTGCTACTATTGGAGCTACTAAATCGCACGTTTGTAACAATAGAGGGCTCGAGTTTAAACGTGTTTCCTTGTTCAAGAAGCATTGGAGTCGTGGTGTCTTGGGAGCCAGTATTACCAGATATGAACGCAGTATCCCATGCATCTGAAACCTTTATAGAAATATGCTCGTCATTTTCAGCCAACGGACACGAGCCTTGAACCTGTCGTCCAAATATATCAGACAACAACCAGTCTACATTAGTATCTTCCTTTAATGGGAAACAATGGTATTGCGAGTTATAGGGTTTGGTGGTATCACAGCGCAATTTGTCAAAATCAGTTGGTACTGGGACTGGAGAAATCTTTCGATTAATTGACCTTGATACATCAACGACAGCATTAATCGTCTGAGTCATCTTCTTACGACATGATCCATTATCATCACATTCCACTGATACATCAATAGCCATACCTTGCCATTGAGCATCGAAAATTTTATGGCCATCTAGTAAAGACGAGATACCGGCCTTGCCTTTACATGGAAGCAGTTTGATGAATGGAGTGAGGTTCTCCGTACAAACAGGCTCTCTCGGTAGAGCGCCACGCAACAGATGTAAATTGCTACCATGGGCTGATCCAAATGGTTGGAATGACTTTACAGGAAAAGTCGTAGTGGCTTCATCAATAAAGTTCAAAGATGCACAAAACAAACCTGATAGAGTGTGTACTAATTTGCGCCAATTGGCCTTTGCTTCGGCGAGGTCTTGTCCCTCGACCCACGCCCATAATTCTACTCCCAGTCCACCAGAGTATTTGCCTTCATCTGGAGGAGATCCCCAATTTTCAGCATCCCACCACCCTTGAGAAAACCTTAAATGCAATTCCTGAGTTCGAGATTGTTCTAATATTTGGCCAAGAGACCTGGGGAACACTGAATACTCTTGAGATGTTCCATGTGTATCAGCCGAAGGCACGGAGAATGATTCAAATGTAAATGTCGTTAATAAAGTATTTCTTGGAAGAGGCTGCAACGTTAAATGTTCCGTGTAATTGGTCAAGTCTGATGGATGACGGTTTTCACTAGCACTGACGTGTGATGGGAAAACTGTAACCGAAACCGCAAGCAGCAGCACTAATCTTAACACTGCGAGCATTTTTCGACGATTCGACATTGTTTTCCAGCTACTTTTATATCATTAGTTGGGAATAAATAAACGAAAGATAGACTGAACTTTCTCCTGAACTAGTAATTATGACCGTAACATGGACTATTGCGATTGAATTACAAGAAGTCCAAACCAAACACCGCGAAGCTCCATATATATTACAAGCAGTGCGGCTGACAGACTTCACATAAGCAGTACAGTTTGAGATTTCGAGATAATCAATATTTAAATTCAGAGATCAGGATCGCCGGAGAACCACACTTACTGTTCGATCAAAGCACATTTGCTAACGTTGTGATGTCCGAGGGTGAGTTATGGCGAAACGAGCGCTTAAACAGACAAATAACTAACATACTAGCGTCTGGGAACGGGGACCGAAATGGAAATGCGACAAGCAGCCGTAGGCTGGTGGGCCAGTATACGGCCCCTAAAGATATGGTTGATGAACTAGTTGAAGGAGAAGATTTTGATCCCCTGGCTGATAGGAAGCGGAAAAAGACCATTGCCGATAGAGAAACCGCGTATCATAAGAGGAGATTCGATAGAGAGTTTTCTCCCGAGCGAGGAGAAGGCGTTGTCGACGAATCAAGATCTTACAAGGAAATTATGGAAGAAAGAGAGCTACAAGAGGAGGAGAGGAGAATAGCCGAAATTATTGAGCGTAAGAAGAATGAAACACATGGTAACGACGATGCCAACGGAGATACGACTCCACCGCCAGGGGATACGACCCCTCCCCCAGAAGATATGACCACTCCTCCACCCGAACCCCTCGAATCGGTACGAAAGAAGAGGAGATGGGATGTGGGACCTGACGAAGTTGAACATGAGAAAAAGGCAGCAGTAACTACAACGGACTCTGGTACACGACGGAAATCTCGATGGGATGAACATCCTCCCGCACAGGCTGTAAATTCCACAACTGCTCGGAGATCACGCTGGGATCAACCTCCTAGTGCTACTACCACGACCACAGCACCTACGGGACCATCCCCCAAGGAAGAGGGTGAAGATACTAAAGGTGAAGGTGAATTCAAGTCCTTGCTAAGTGATGAGCTTCTGAACCGAATTCTACCTGAAGAAGGATACGAGATTGCCAATCCTCCGGCAAACTACGTTCCTATTCTCATCTCGGCTCATAAGCTCTTATCAGACCCGTCCACTAATGGCAATGAAACGAGTGGGTTTGTAATGTTGGAAGACAATAGCGCACTGGCAGTAGCCGAGGCATCAAAGGAACTTCCTACAGAAATCCCTGGCGTAGGAGAATTACAATACTTTAAAGAGAGTGACCGAAAGCATTTTTCCAAGCTACTCGAGACATCCGATCCAAACACCCTATCGGTAGATGAATTAAAAGAGCGTAAAGTGATGAAGCTTCTACTTAGAATCAAAAATGGAGCTCCTCCCGTGAGGAAAGCTGCATTACGACAATTTACAGATCAAGCAAGATATTTTGGACCGAAAATATTGTTCAATCAAATCTTGCCGTTATTAATGGAAGGTTCACTGGAAGATCAAGAGCGTCACAATCTTGTCAAGGTAATCGACCGAGTACTGTACAAACTAGGCGATCTAATCCGGCCTTACACCCACAAAATTCTCGTGGTGATCGAACCTTTATTGATTGACGAAGATTTCTATGCCAGAGCAGAAGGAAGAGAGATCATCTCCAATCTCTCGAAAGCGGCGGGACTTGCTCATATGATTGCCACCATGAGGCCAGATATTGACCACGATGATGAATATGTGCGCAATGCTACTGCTCGTTCGTTTGCAATTGTTGCCAGTAC
This sequence comes from Sugiyamaella neomexicana, assembly GCA_030555635.1. Classification (NCBI taxonomy): domain Eukaryota; kingdom Fungi; phylum Ascomycota; class Dipodascomycetes; order Dipodascales; family Trichomonascaceae; genus Sugiyamaella; species Sugiyamaella neomexicana. The sequence continues at coordinate 48,195 of JANIWN010000053.1, read as the reverse complement.
CCTAGGAATTCCAAGCCTGCTGCCGTTTTTGAAAGCAGTATGCCACTCTAAGAAAAGCTGGCAAGCACGACACACTGGTGTTAAGATTGTGCAACAAATCGCTGTATTAATGGGTTGCGCTGTGTTGCCACATTTAGGAGGCCTGGTCAGCTGTATTGGAGATGGATTGACTGATCAAGAACTCAAGGTACGAATGATGACTGCCTTGGCATTATCTTCGTTGGCAGAAGCAGCTACTCCTTATGGTATCGAGTCATTTGAGTCGATTCTGCAGCCTTTATGGACTGGTGTCCGAAGGCATCGTGGTAGAGGTCTAGCTGCATTTATTCGCTGTATAGGACTGATCATTCCGTTGATGGATCCGGAGTATGCAAATTTCTATACTCGTGAGGTCATGACCATTCTATTGAGAGAGTTCAACTCGCCAGATGAAGAAATGAAGAAAACCGTGTTAAAAGTCGTTCAACAATGCTCAAGTACCGATGGAGTAACTGCCCAGTACCTTCGAGAGGAGGTACTTCCGCCTTTTTTCAAAAATTTCTGGGTTCGCCGATTGGCCCTGGATAGGCGGAACTATCGATTAGTTGTCGAGACTACTGTAGAACTAGCACAGAAGGTTGGAGGGGTGGAGATTGTTGAGCATATTGTAGATATTCTAAAGGACGAATCTGAGCCATTTCGAAAAATGGCTGTAGAAACCATAGACAAGGTGATTAGTTCCTTGGATGCCAATGATATATCTGGCAGAACAGAAGAGCGACTGGTTGATGGCATTCTAACTGCATTCCAAGAGCAGACGGTTGAAGATACTGTGATCTTGAATGGATTCGGTACGACGGTTAATGCTTTAGGATATAGGACCAAACCTTATATTCCTCAGATTGTTAGTTCGATTCTTTTCCGTCTCAGTAACCAGTCTCCGGCTGTTCGTCAGCAGTCTGCCGACCTTATCGCGAGAATAGCTGTTGTCATGAAAAAATGTGATGAAGATGCTCTTATGGGTAAACTAGGACAAATTTTGTATGAACAGCTGGGTGAAGAGTATCCTGATGTTTTGGGTTCTATTCTCGGTGCTTTGCGAAGTATAGTAGCGGTAGTTGGCCTTAACTCCATGCAACCTCCTATTCGAGATCTTTTACCGCGATTGACTCCTATACTTCGAAATCGTCATGAAAAAGTGCAAGAAAATGCCATTGATTTAGTGGGCCGCATTGCCGACCGAGGGTCTGAATTCGTCAGTGCTCGAGAATGGATGAGGATTTCCTTCGAGCTCCTAGATATGCTGAAAGCTCAACGAAAGTCGATTCGACGAGCAGCCAACAACACCTTTGGTTACATTGCCAAAGCAATTGGTCCTCAAGATGTGCTCGCCACGCTTTTGAGCAATCTGCGGGTTCAGGAACGTCAGTCTCGTGTCTGTACCGCCGTTGCTATTGGTATTGTTGCTGAGACATGTGCACCCTTCACCGTGTTACCTGCACTGATGAATGAATATCGCGTGCCAGAAATGAATGTTCAGAACGGTGTGTTGAAATCCATGACATTTATGTTTGAGTATATTGGAGATATGGCCAAGGACTACATTTATGCCGTAGCTCCACTACTGGAAGATGCTTTGACTGATCGTGATTTAGTCCATCGTCAGACGGCTGCGACGGTGGTTAAGCATCTTGCTCTTGGCTGTATGGGTCTTGGCTGTGAAGATGCTATGATCCACTTTCTTAATCTTGTCTTCCCTAACATATTTATAACATCACCTCATGTGATTGATCGACTCCTGGAAGCTATCGATGGGTTACGAAATGCTCTTGGGCCTGGCATAGCTATGAACTATGTGTGGGCAGGTCTATTTCAAGCAGCTAAAAAGGTCCGATCTCCATACTGGAGAATGTATAACGCGGCATACGTGCAAAGCGCCGATGCAATTGTACCATATTATCCAGAGTTGGAAGAACCAGAGTATCATAGACATGAACTGGATATTTGGATTTGATCCACTTGTATACATGTAATAATGAGTAATGTGTAATTTAATGAGTATTAAAGCAATGATAAACTATTCAGATTAATGGCTGTCACATTTAAATATTATTGAACCACCCTATTGAAGCATGGCAGACGTCTCCTCCGAGGAATCATCCCTCTCTAGTCCTCCTTCCTCTTCATCCTCTTCCTCTTCCCCTTCTTCATCCTCTTCCTCTTCCTCTTCTTCCTTCTCTTCCTCTTCTTCTTCTTCCTCTTCGCTCTCCTCCTCACTCTCCTCACTATCGCTCTCACTTTCTTGCTTAACATCGCCTAGGAACTCGTCTAGAGTTTGCTGCGTGAGTCTCTTTCCATTAGTAGGAAGACCATGTATCCCAGGCTGCTTATAGGTACGACTTGAAATAGAAGTAGCAGGAGGACTTTGTCTATACTGAGAGCTGACATTGGAAACAGAGGTTTCGTTATCTTGCCTACTGTCGATCTCGTTACGAACAGATGAATCTAAAAGCATTTCGGGCGAGGTCCAAGATGGAAGCTGCTGGTACCCATCTACGGAATGTCCTAATACAATGCTAACCGATCCGAGCTGGAGCTTTCCCACAGAAATATTACCAGTGGATTCGTTTTTAGTGCCCAACAATTTTTCTTTGATGGAAATTATTGGAATGGGTTTAGGAGCTTGAAGAACAAGAGAACCAATATCGTTGTTAATGGTCGAGTTCAATAGAGCAGAAAACATTCGAGCTCTATCTCTTATATCGTAAGAGGAATCATAACGTGCCAAGCGCATAATATGCGAAAACAGCTTGGGGATAACTTCGTTACTCCTACTATTTCTAGAGTCGTCCTCTTCAGCCATTTCATTCGATTTTTGTCGATCAAGATAATACGAGTAGACTTTGGCAGCAAGAACAACAACCTGGTATCTTACATGATCGTCTTCATATGCGAATGTCTTTGTACATTTCCTCAACACGTCAGGAGCAATCTCGTACGCTAATCCAGCAAACTCTCCCACAAGCCATATGATGCTAGCCTTTGCACTGGATACTAAAGGGCGGTCAAGACAACTGGCTAATCTTGCCACAGTGGAAATATGTTCTGTAGGGTCATTCTGAATCAAAACTCTGATCGATGTTAATGCCTCACTCACAACTATTGGTTTATCAGATTCAACTTGGTGAAGCAGCCAGGCCAGGATTCTACGAGACGGAGTTGAGGATTTTAATGCACACCTAGCAATAGCTTGCATGGCATAGGTGACGATTTTCGGATTGTTGGAAGTTGTAGCATAGAATTTGATATCCGTTAATACGGTGCTAACCGTCTTATCATCAATTAGTAGAGTGAGGATTTCAAATTTCAGCTTGGCTATAGTTGGGCTATCACTAGGAAGCACGTAAAAGTATGATAGGAAAGGTGCAAATGACCTCGTCCTCGTAAGTACCATTGTTCGGATATTAAGAAGGGCAATATATTGGACAGATGAATCACTTCGTAGTAACCGCACGACAGGCTCTGCAACTTCATAGTCATGGAATGTCTCCTTAGTTGCCAAGTAAAAGTAAAGCTTAGCAACAGCAAGGATAACAGCTCCATTGCGACTGAATAATAAACTGCTTGCGGAATTAAACAAAAGTTCCATATCTGGGTCCAGAACAACTGTTCTTTTCTTTTCATTTTCATTCTCCTCGTATTCGTCATCATTATTATCATCATCATGATCCACTGGAATTATTCGTAATCCTTCACCCGTCTGTTCATTAGAACTACTAAACAGCCTGGGTCTGGCTAAATATAACCGCGAGTATCGCGTAAGCAGCTCTAAAACTGTCACCTGGCTCCATTCGTCTAGCTGTGATAGTCTTCTACATATGCCTCTATATGGTTTGTGCAACAAATCCAAGCGGTCTGGGAAATATTTCCCCAACATGACCAAGGCCGAACTCATCACTGACGCATCTCTATCAGATAGCATCCTTGTTAATGTATCAATCAAACTGACTCCCGTCGACGGATCTAAATCATAGCATTTACCAATTGCTTGTACAGTAGCCCTTCTTACACTTGGTGATAAATCGTTACAGCACTGTTTAATTGCCAATTGTACTATAGGGGCCAGCACTGGTACTCGAATAGCAGAGATCACTCGGATCGCCAACGCTCGGATAACAGGGTTCTGATCTCCCAGAGACTTTTGAATCGTATTAATTGAAAGCAGAGCCAAATCAGGTTCATAGTCTGCATACCGCAGTAGATAGATATAAACGAGTTTCCTTGTTTCTAGACTCGTGGATGCGATATTCTTGATGACGTCGGCAAAGAATTCAGAGGCGTCCTTTCCTTTTCCCATGTACTACAAAGTTAGAATGTCGCCCTCACTCTCTTTCCCACCGCCATATCCTGATAAACTCACTGCAATTACATGTTTCATTCCTGACAACTTTTCTCTCTCAGTTCGACCATTCAGTAAACTGGTGATATCTTTAGGCTGCACTGGAGTCTCGTCCATCAGCCTCAGAGAAGCAGAGCTGGCTGCCTCAAGAGTTAGCTCACGCGCCGACTCCAGCATAGCACCAATTTTCGACAGAGAATCCGCCATGACGATTCGGATTGTTCTATTAACAATACCAGCTGGTTTGTATGTTTTCTTCTAACGTCTGTGAACAGTTGGTGATATATCAGATGGTGATCTCGAACCTAACCCCTGCACTAAGCGGATGTGATCGACGACGATCCATGTTCATCTATTTATCTATATATTTAAATTAATTTATTTTGTTACATTTTTTAGAAAGGATCCTCGTACGGATCATCCTCGTCATAATCATCGTCTTTTTCAAACTCGTAAATAACCGCTCCACCGCCAACACCGCCGTCACCGACTTCCTGAGCCTGCAGAAACGGCAACTGGACATTATCTCGAGCCTCTTTCTGTCGCTGTGATGTTGTAAGATTGAACGTCGTAAGACCCTGTAGAAGCTTCTCGTCTTCCTCTGGTCCATCCTCATCACCAGACTTTTTAGGAACCAAATACTGTATAGAATGGTCGACAGCAGACAGCGTGTATGATCCACTTACACCTCTCCCGGATCTTCTTCTATGTACCAACTGGACGTTATAATTGGGTTTGTTGCATAGTCCATTAGGAATCATCAAGTTCGAGAGGTGGGTTTTTAGGTATTCCTGAGTATGGAAATTCTGTGATGAAGCAATCATTGGGCTCACTTCAATAGTAGATGTAGCAAAATATGTCATGATAGATAATGGAGATGGATAATAAGGGCTAGAAGAGAAGAAATCTTCGTGGTCTGTATTAGAATGGTAGATGGCTATCAGACTGGTATTTGGTCTTATCAGTGACGTTAAAAACTGAACCAGCTCATTTTCGGGAATATATGCCAATGTATCGATCACAACCACTGCTTCTATAGTAAAGTTAGTAAATTCAAGTGCTACTTATAGCAGAGATCAAAAATCAAAAACCGCTAACTTACTTTGGGCTTTTTCTACCAAGGGAACCACTGCATTGATAACATTGGCTGGTGATTTCTTATGACAGTCAACCACTTGATTTATTCGCTTATGCTTTGAAAGGGTCTCGTATGAAAGTAAAAACACTTTGACATCTGAAGGCAACCGATGGTACCATTCATGAATAAAATAGTCTGCTGATTGTGCTATTGAGTCGGTGACCAGAATGAATCGCGATGAATCTTTTAACGATAATAATCGCGACAGCAGTGCCGAATGATGCTGATGTGCAGTAGTCATTGACTAGAAAGCGGTAAACTCACTTCCTTAGTTGAACGATGTTGAAGATGATTGATTGATTTTCTTGAAGACGATTGATTCGTCTGGTCAGCCGTGCTAACGATCGCAGATAATTTGGTGAACCTGCCCTGCATAGATCTCTCGATGGCAGTTGCTCTCATCTCAATAGCCATTTCGCCACTACTAATACTACTACTACCATGGGAGTAAGAGGTCTTTGGGAAGTGGCCAAGCCAGTTGCGAGGCCAGTAACTCTGGAATCACTGGCTAAGAAGAGATTGGCTGTGGATGCGTCCATTTGGATCTACCAGTTTTTAAAGGCAGTGCGAGACAGCGAAGGCAATGCTCTGCGAAATGCTCATATTATAGGATTTTTCCGACGAATATGTAAATTACTTTATTTCGATATCAAGCCTGTGTTTGTATTTGATGGCGATGCTCCGACTTTAAAAAAATCCACTATAAATAGGCGGCGAGAAAGGAAACAGGGAAGACGAGCAGCCGCTTCTCAGACTGCCGCAAAGCTGTTAACTGTTCAGTTACAGAGATTGGCAGCAGCCAAGGCAGCCGAAGAAGAGGCTCTAATTAAAGGCAAGTCTAAAAAACCTCAACAGGAAAGCTCATCATCGGCTATGGGGGAGGCATACAGCACTGGCGATGAGATTCCAGAAAATGCTGTATATTTTGATGACCGAAATACCGCACAGTCGATGTCAACGACAAATAGAGAAGAGTCCAACAAGCCATTTCGCCCTCAGGATCAATATCACCTGCCCGAAGTCGGAGAGGACCTGTTGGTAGAGGCCAATGACCCGCGTCTTATGACTGAGGAGGAGTTGGCTGAATATGCCAATGAATTTGGTTCGCAGATTAATTCTGGATTATATGACACTTCATCAATTGATTTTGAATCTCAGGAATTCCAAATGTTGCCAAAAACCACTCAGTACCAACTATTAAATACCGCACGTCTAAGGTCGAGGTTGCGTATGGGTTATTCTGCTGATCAATTGGATCAGATGTTTCCTGATCGCATGGCATTTTCTAAATTTCAAATCCAAAGAGTCACGCAACGAAATTTTCTTACTCAGAAAGTCATGGGGATTGTGGGATTGGAAGAAGATCTTTCAAAGCGAGTAGCTGGTGACAAGAACCGTGAGTATATCCTCAAACGAACTGATAATGGATGGAGCTTAGACTTGAAAGCTAAAGATGATGATGGGGTCATAGTACTTGACCAAAATGGACATGAAGTCAAGGTGAAGACAGAAGAAGAAGACGATGAAGAAGACGATGAAGTCGAATTCGAAGACGTGGCTTTAGATACCAGAACAGCCATTCCCGATGATCAAAGTAACAATCAGAATGAAATGGCCTTGCCTGATGCAGACGCTTTTTCACTTCTTCCTGATAGTCTAAATGACTTTGAGGCCGTATTACAGCGACAGAAGCTGTATGGTCAAAGAAATGAGAAAGCAGGCCATGATGCACCGGTAGAAAAAGACACCAAAGAGACTGTAAACTCAAAAGAAGAAGATTCTGATTTGATAAAAGCGATAAAAGGCAGTTCGTTGCTTTTTGGTTCTAGTACTGCGTCCGGTACTGATAGCAATGGAAAAGGTGATAGTAGGCCCGCAGTAGTTTTGCCTCCATGGTTCATTGACAGCGATGAAGAAGATGAACAAAAAGAGAAAGGTAACGAAGATATTCAGGCCAAAGAGAATTTTAAAAAGCATGAAGATCTAGACGGATCGGGGCTGACCTCGTATGAGTATGGTAGGCAGCTTCTAGATGAAAGGCATCGTCGTGACGATTCAATAGAGCCAGCGACGGAAACGAAAATGGAGGTTGTAGATATATCTGATGAAGAAGATAATGATGTTCAGATAGTAAATATGTCACATGAAGCAGCACCTGTAGAAAGTGCTGAATTGGAGTCTGAGATAGAATGGCCGCCTTCTGATGAAGAACCTTCAAAGAGAGAAACTACTGACGTGGAGATTGAGTCAGATAAGCAGGTAGATGAGCAGGCAGATGAGCAGGCAGATGAGCAGGCAGATGAGCAGGCAGATGAGCAGGCAGATGAGCAGATAGATGAGCAGGCCAATAAGGAAACAAAAGCGCCCAAAATCGAGACCGAGTCAATTAACAAGTCAGAACCTTCACCCAAACACGCCAAATCCAAAGAACTTGGCCCTCTACCCCCAGAAGAGCTTGAACTGGCAGAAGAAGATGCCAAGTTTGAAGAACAGGACGAAGAAGACTTAACAGAGAATCTATTACAGGAGCTAGAAGAAAGTGAAAGGTTTACAAAGCTACTTAATAATGGACTTTTGCATGATCAATCGAAACAGGAATATGAAAAGGAGATTGAGGGGCTTCGTGTTCAACACACAAAAGAAGCGCGAGATGCAGATGAAGTAACACAAACAATGGTCAGCGAATGTCAGGAGTTGTTGGCGAGATTTGGCATTCCGTATATTACTGCACCTATGGAAGCAGAAGCTCAGTGCGCGACCTTGATGAGACTGGGGTTAGTAGATGGAGTTGTGACTGACGATAGTGACTGCTTTCTATTTGGCGGTGAAAGGGTGTACAAAAACATGTTTAGCCAGTCCAAATATGTGGAAAGCTATGACGCTAAAGATCTAGAGCGCGAGTTTGATCTTGATAGAATGAAATTGATAAAGCTGGCTCTACTGTTGGGCAGTGATTATACGGATGGATTAACGGGTGTTGGACCAGTGACTGCACTGGAGTTATTAGCAGAATTCAATAGCGATGATGGGCTCGAGCAATTCCGAAATTGGTGGAAAAAGGTCCAGGCATTGGATGCCAATGTGGATTGCTCGAGTGAGTTTCGACGGAAATTCAAACGAAATGCCTCTAAATTATTTCTAAATGACAGTTTTCCAGATGCCAATGTCATTCAGGCATATATGGAGCCGATTGTTGATGAAGACCCTACGCCATTTGAATGGGGTATTCCCGACCTTGATACATTACGAACGTTTCTGATCGGCATGACCGGATGGTCCAAGGAACGAGTGGATGAGATGCTACTGCCAGTTATCCAAGACATTAATAAGCGAAGGGCCAGACTTGAGAAATCGTCGCGAGTGTTGATGCAATCATCGTTGAGTGAGTTTGCAGGCGTGTCAGCTCGCAAAAAGGTCGAGATAGGAGGCAGTAAACGGGTCCGCAAGGCTATGCAAAGTCTCATCGACCAAGCGGATTCTCGGAAAAGAAAAAAGGGGGGAGAATGAGAGGGGTGGGCGTTTTGACGTGTGCCAGTTAATTTATTATTTATTTTATTTATTTATTTTCTTATTAAAAAAAAAAGCCTACGAGGTTTTAAGTTGGAATTTGGCGATTATAGTTTATTTTTGTTGTTTGTCGGCTAACAGAAATGGCTACATACATATGCACCCCTGTCTATCCCAGAAGTACCTAAAATCCACATTAGGCAAGATTGAGTTCCAGGGCTTGTTTCAGATTGAAAAATTCTCTAAAAAATATGCGGTACCTAAGCAGACAGAAACAAGTGGTTTTTGCAAGTGGACTGATTGGTAAGTTGGGTTTGAAACGGGTACTAAGGAGACCGACAGGTATACAAAGAAGTACAAGCAAGCAAAAGCACAAAGGTATCAACCGAGTTGAGAGGTATATAGATTGGATCGACGACATTCATGGGTGTATATGATTTTATGAATCGTAGTGGATATCACTACCGGGGGGTCAGTTTGTTCCCAGTTGCTTTGCCTTTGCTTCTCACACATTTGATAGATTTGGTCCGGTACTTGTTTGAACTCCCGGTTTTAGCTGACTCTCGCTTCTCTTTGTTTCGTTGTGATTGAGGTCAGCTCGGTTTCACTTGTTGAGTTTCTTTTTCTTTGTCTGTTTGTTTCACGCGCGGATCCAACATAGAAACACATCCGCTTATCTAGCCCCGCTCAAAACTGTCATTCATCCTCTGCTTTCGTTACAGACATGGTAGATGGCAGGTGGCAGCCAGGCAACACTGCCGGCCCCGACCGTCTTGCAAAACCGTTTCAGAGTCTTGCTTGGCATCCTGATATGACTGATCTAACTATTATTCACCCAGTAGTTTTACCCTAGCGATTCTCACCGGGTTCTCACCGACCGGAGCTTCTTCACGCTTGCTTGAGCAAGCAAGATCGGACCCAGCCCGCTCACAGACTATGGGCAAATCATCGTTGCCGGAACCTGTGATATCGAACCTTATTTATTCACAGCAATCTGCACCCGGCATCTACATAACAGCAACTGAGCCCAGGCAGAAACTCTGTTTGTCACTGATGGTCCAACTTAATATTTCCCACCGCACGCTTTGGCCCATGTCGGCCTCGGGGCCCTGTCCCAAGCGTCCCGGGCTCGCAGCACTCTCTCTTCCTGTAGTCCTGCAGAAGTCGTCTGTTCGTTCGCGGTTTGCCATGCAGAGAACCTTGTCGTCTGATGCCTCCGGCGGCTGGGCGCTGCCCAGACCCGTGCTCCGCTTCGCGGAGGGCGAGGAGCCCCGGCTCCAGCTCTCTCCATGACCATCAGCGCTCCCCGCCCTCCGCGAAGCGGAGCACGGGTCTGGGCAGCGCCCAGCCGCCGGAGGCACCCCCCCTCCCCCTCGTCCCGATAAGCCCGGCCGGCGTGAGGTCTCCTTTGGCCCGCTGGCAGCGGTGCAGACACGTCGAGCCCCCGTATCTCATTTAGGCCTGTCTCATGCGTGGTCGCTCTCTCTGTTGGGGGTTGTTTTCCCGCGCGCGGTCTCCAGGCCAAGATGCAGTTTGCGAGGGCGGATTTTCTTTTCCACGGCAGATCAACAATCGCAAAGATCGTACGTACATGCGTTCACGCACTCATTTTCCTAGCAGGCAGGCCGGAATAACCATAAAAAGCTAGCCTTTCGCACTTTGCTTGTGGAGTTTGTTGTTTCTGATTTGTGTTGTTGTTCTTGTTCTTGTATGGACATTTTTTTCCGACCGCTTTCATTGTTGTTTTGCTGCTTGCTATTGTCGTGAATCCGGCGTTCTAGGATTGTTCAACATTGATCTATCCTTGTGCTCGTCGTCCACCTTAGTGTGCTTGTTGTGTTGTTGGTCGTCCAGTGTTTTTCCACTCCTTTATAAAAACACGGCAGAATCAGCAGCAACTACAATCACATCAATATTATCAACCGACCTTTCATGATTCACCATTCAACAGCCGCCGTTTCTCCAAAGCCACCTTCACGACTCATTGCCGCGAGTTCTCGCAAGATCGCTCTGCTTCCTCCTCTTATCAGAATGACTGCTCCGGTACACATCTCGTCAGCCACGCTGCGCTCGTGGCTCGACACCAAACCTGAATCTCTTGCTATTGTGGATGTTCGCGATGGCGACTATTTTGGTGTAAGTATTTTTGTTGTCTCCTGATCTTTGGCTGCTCGGTGCGTAAATGGACAGGGGCAGTACAATGGATATAAGGGTTGCTGATAATGATTAACGATAGCGAGAAACTAACGTGCACCCAGGGTCATATTCGAAACTGTATCAATGTTCCAGCTTCGTCGTTCTATGGAAATCTGGCCCAGTTGCAGCAGGCTTTGGCAGGCAAGAAACGAGTGGTGTTCCACTGTATGCTGTCTCAACAGCGAGGTCCCACTTGTGCGGCCGCCTATGCTAAGACTATTGCCTCGAAAGGATTAGATGATCAGGAGGTGTATGTTTTGTCTGGGGGGTTTGATGAATGGGCTAGAAAGTTTGGGAACGACCCAAGGTACAGCGAAGGTTTTATTGCCGAACTGTACCAGTGAGGTGGTGGTGGGTTGTAGTGTATAGAAGCGCTGGACGCAATGTGTTATGACTTATGGACTATTTACTACTACTTATTTATATTACAATGCAGGCATTATCAATTGGGCATACAGATTAGCGCTCGAGCGAAGCGAGCTACGGGTCTGGGCAGAGCCCAGCCGCCGGAGGCCACCTGGGACGAGGTAGCACTCGAGCGAAGCGAGCAACGGGTCTGGGCAGAGCCCAGCTGCCGGAGGCCGTCCGGGACATGAGATAGCACTCGAGCGAAGCGAGCAACGGGTCTGGGCAGAGCCCAGCTGCCGGAGGCCGTCCGGGACACGAAGTAATACTTGTAATGATATTTAATGCAGAAAGAGAGGGGGCGGCGCTTATTCGTCGTCGCTGTATGGGCGAGGAGTGTCGGTGGGAGAAGGAGGGATGGACGAGTCGATTCTTCTTGACACCCAGTCTTTGACGTTTCCGAAAAAGGAGCCGCCGGAGTAGCCAGATGCAAAGTCGGTTGCAGGGGAGCCAGGAGCTTCTGAGTATTCTTCAGGGCTCTGACTTCCAGCGTCGCCGTCGCCGTCAGCGTCGCCGTCAGCGTCAGCATCGGCGTCAGCGTCAGCGTCAGCGTCGCTTGCAGTGTTGTTTGTATGATTGTTAAGAGCCCTGCGACGGGCCGAGGCAGCGGCGTCTTTGAGATGCAGTGCTCCTGAGATGTAGCCCATGAACTCTGAGTAAATGTCTCTTGTGGTAAACTCGAAGTTTGTTTTGAAAGATTCCCGGAACTCGAGAACGTGGCGCTTGAGATCGAGCTCGTTCTTTTTCAACCACGACACATTGAGGTCTTTGCGCGAGGCACCGCGAGCAAAGTTTCTCATTAGATACTTGTCGTAATCTCGAATGATTTTCGTGATAATGTCCGAGGTGGAAATGCCTTCAGTTCGCTGAGTAGTAAGAAACATTCCCAATTCCTTGACCGGTTTATAGATATCGTCGTTATCGCCCGATGCATATGGTAGATCATCGTGGGCCACATAGTCTATACTGTGTTCTCGTAGAAACGGGATTGTCACACACCATGGAGCATCTGGAATGACCTCATCGACCCATTTACAATGATGAAGCGTCTCACATCGCTGTGTGTCGGTAAGCACCGTCAAGCCCTTGTGTTTATGAGTATCAACATCAGACGGCACGCCACAGATGAGTGTGACATTGGGCAACGCTTTTTTGGCCTGCTCCAACTGTTTCATATGGCCAAGATGGAACAAGTCAAATACGCCGTCGGCATATATTCTAATCGGTCGATCAGTAGGAGGAGGGTTGAATTTATATCCTCTTGGTCTGTATTTTCGGTATTGAGGCTCGACAAGCTCGTCAAGTTCTTTTTCCTTTTGTTCTTGTAATTGAGACACATGGTCTTCAGAAATGCGTCTTTTCTTAGACTGATGAGAGTCTGTGTCTGAACTTGAGTCCGACGTGTCGCCATTGTCGCTGCTATTATTGTCGTGGGGATGTTCCCGGGAATCTCGGGTCATGGGGAACTTTCGAGATGATTTGTTTGTATCCAAGTCCAAAGAGTTGTCGCCGTCGGTCCGAACCAAAGAAAACAGAGATCTTCTCTTTCTCTTGGTTGCGGTAGACGACGTGGACGAGGAAGGAGATGATTCTACTCCTGGCGAGCTTCGAGATGGGCTCATCCAGATACTACTGATGCTACTTCTCGGAGTAGTACTAGGACTATCTTCATGGCCATCTTTTCCAGTATGTGGTCTCTTGCGCTTTTTGCCTAATGAAAATATTGACGATAATGACGATGATTTGGCCAGAGTACCAGGAGTTCGAGCAGGAGTTCGAGCATGCGTCCGAGCAATGCTACTAGGACTGGGCGATTTCAGCGATCCCGGGTCTGTTTGTTCGAGTCCCGACTTTTTACTGCTACCTGGGGGTCCTTTAGGAGGCATTGTTTAATACAGTCAAACAAAGTTGAACAAGCACAAGGAACCAGAGATGGCACTCTACTGTGGTTTGTCAATAGCCCCACGGTTGACTAGAAGATTGATGAGGAGAAAAAACAAAAGTGTGTTTCTTTGTTATCTGGAGATTTGCTCGTTTCAGTTCCTGAATCTGTCAATTCCATGTAATAGCCATGTTATTAGCCTTGTGCCTTTTACTGCTGCTGCTGCTATTTGCTAGTAAATATCAATAACTGCTCGAGTTTCTTTCACAAGCTCGGATAGGAGAAATTTTCGACTGCTCACTTCATTACAACACACATGTACCCGTACCCAGCAGAAACGTGATGGCCGATAAACGCATAGCTTAATTGAACAGGATGAGCGGTCATTCGATAGATTGCAAGAATTGTAATCAACCGATGAGGGTTTCACGCAGTGAGCCGAGCCTTGAAGTCTGCTCGTATACCCCCCCTGCCGATATCCCGCTTTGTATCTCGCTTGTATCCGGCTTGCATCCAGCTTGTATCCCGCTTGTATCCCGCTTGTATCCGCCCATATCCGCCCATATCCTCCATTTCCGCTCGCATCTCGCTCGTATCAACCATGCATACCACCAAACTTTTGAAACAGTAATAATTACACGGTTTCAACATCAAAATTGAACAAGTACGAACCGAATTATCGGTGATAGTATCTGCCGTTCTGCCGACAAGACAAGGGCAAGGGCGTTGCCTATAAACGCAGGGTCTAATTCAGGGGGGGTAACATCATAAAAGGGGTAACATCGTAAAATGGGTAACATCATAAATAGGTAACATCAGATTAAAACCATTTATTATTTCATTCTTCACACCACCATGACGGCGCCTTGGCAATATATCGGCCTATCGGTGTCAATTGCCTATAGCTGATTGAGTAGTGCGGCTATATGCTTTACCGCCCATCGTATCGCTATCGGCAGTTGGACCCTGAACTTACCTCCCCCCGTTCGACAATAATCGTTTAGAGTATTACTACTTGTCTATCAACCGGTTTGTGTCTGTTTAACTCCAAGTCTCCATCTCAGTTTTTCTTATCAGGTTATTCAACCCCGCATACGATCCGTACATGGGAAAGGGTCGTCTGCATAGATACATGTGTATATAAACTCCCCATTCAGGCCATACAGATAGACCTCTTTCTACTTCGTATCTATATATATTAAAACAATGACTGGATCAACTATCCCTCTTGCTCTTTATTTGTTCACTCGAATCAGACAATTGGGTATCGAGCATATTCTCGGTGTTCCAGGTGATTTCAATCTTCAATTACTGGATTTCATCTATAAAGTCCCTGAGCTCAAATGGGTGGGCTGTTGTAACGAACTCAATGCTGCTTATGCAGCCGATGGATTCGGTCGTATCAAGGGAACCGGTTCAATTGGCCCATCACAAGAACCTGGCCCAAGACTACCTGGAGTTCTTATTACTACGTATGGAGTAGGCGAGTTATCTGCTCTCAATGGAGCTTCAGGAGCTTTTGCTGAAAATGTTCCTTTACTTCATATTGTTGGAACCACCGGTCGGGCCATTCAAGAAGAACATCTTTTGATTCATCATGTCAGGCCACCCGTAGCATTTGAACCAGCTGATCACACCATTTATATGGAGACATCCAAGCCGTTTTCATGCGCTCATGAGTTTCTTGTTGATCCCAAAAAGGCTGCGTATCAGGTGGATAGAGTCATTTCCGAGGTTATTAAAACCTCTAGACCTGGTTATATCTACTTTCCTATTGATATGGTAGGTGCCAAAGTTCCTGAAAGTCTGCTGGATATCCCCCTGGATATTTCGCTGAAAAATGACAACGAGGCTTTGGAAGATTCTATTGTTGATGATATTCTACAAGCAGTTTATTCTTCGCAATCTCCGGTTATTCTCGCCGACGTCATTGCTGCCAGGTACAATTGTGAACATGCAATCAAACAACTTGTCGACAAGACCCAGTTCTGGTCCTTTACAACTCCTCTTGGCAAAGGTGTCATTGATGAATCCCATCCAAAGTTCGTGGGTGTATACAATGGCACCCTTTCACTTCCTGGAGTAGCTGAAAAAGTTCATAGCTCAGACTTGGTTATCAACATTGGACCGTTGTTATCAGATTCAAACACTGGAGGTCTAACCAGAGAAATCAACGACGCCAATTTGATAGCTTTCCACCCTCTTTATATCAACGTCAAAGGAAAGGTCTATAAAAATGTTCAATTTGTACCTGTTTTCACCAAATTCTTGACCCGTCTCGACGCTTCCAAAGTTCCTGCTGCCGGAGTCAAACCCCAAGTCAAGCCTCTTGAAGACCCTGCAACAACTCATATATCCCAGGAATATCTTGTCAAAGCAATTTCAAAATACCTCAAACCAAAGGATACTCTTGTGGTCGAATCTGGCACTTTTCAATTTGCTGTTCCCGATGCCAAGTTTAAAGACAGCATGTCTTTTGTCACCCAGATCTTTTATTCATCAATTGGATATGCTCTACCTGCTGCTCTAGGCGCAGCAATTGCAGCCCGAGAGAGAAATCTCGGTGAACGGGTAGTGCTCGTTGAGGGCGATGGGTCGGCACAAATGACCATCCAAGAACTTGGAACAATGGTTCGCCATAGACTGCCAATTACCATTTTCCTTCTCAATAATGACGGTTACTCCATCGAGCGTGCCATTTGGGGACCCGAGCAGAAATACAATGATATCTGTCCTGGTTGGAACTGGACTCAACTTTTATCTGTGTTTGGAGGAAAGGAGGGCGACACTGTTGCCAACTACAAAGTCAGTTCTCGTGAAGAATTTGAACAACTCCTCAATAACAAACACTTTATGGAAAATTCTAATAAAGTGCAGCTTGTAGAAGTGGTTCTCGATGCCTTTGACTATCCATGGCTTCTCAAAGCGCAAATTCAACGCATGGGTCCTTTTAACGTGAAAAAGGGCATTGAATATGCCAAAAAGCGAAACGAGATTTAGACTATAGTACATATATAATTGACCTTTATCAACTGGAGAAGGATCCTAGGACCCCCCTGAACCCACACCCTAGCCCTGGCGTCATGTGATGCAGTTCATGTTTTTCTGCAGGTCATACATATATTTATGTATGTATTACTTATCAGTCAAAGATCTCTACATCCACATTATCATTAGTATATTTCACTCGTGTTAGCTAATTTGGTGGGTCTGGCTATTTTCAAGTGTTATTTTTGTGGCTTTCCTGTGTACACAGACACTAGCTGAGGAAGGAGGCAATTTTTATTTTGTTTCAGCTTGTCTCGTGTGGCCTCGAAGAAGCAGGCTCAAAGAGAATCTTGTGGACATTATTATCAATAGAAATCAAAAGAAAGTGTTCGTGCTCTTTTGCTTTCACCTCCAAACAAAATGCCATCAAGTGTTGCTTTTACATCTAATGGAAATGATTCGACCATGATGGATTCAGAGCAGGCTCAACAGCAACGATCGCCTCCAGACTCTGATATCACACCTGCTTTGCGCCACGCAATAGCCCAGATGGAAAAACAGCTCGACCGTGACGACCTGAGCGTTGTTCGTAGGTCAGAACTTGAAACTACCGTCAAAACATTGAAGCGCCAACTAGCGGATGGCCTTTCAAAGCCATATGTGTCTGATTCCGGCTCTGGATCTTCATCTAATAATGGAAACTCTCTAATAACGAGTGCCACCACCTCGAGAGCCGACTCAGCGCTGAATTCACCCGTCACACCAGGCTATAGCTCTTCGTCAAGCACTCCTTCGCATGCTCGCAATGTTCCAAGTCTGTTTTCCAAGCCGAATACTACTCCTGTTTCACAGTTTTCACGGAATACTTCTGTTGCAAGCCTGCTTGACAAGTCGTCTGGCAAGCCGAATACAACTCCTGTTTCACAGTCATCACGGAATACTTCTGTTGCAAGCCTGTTTGGCAGGTCAACTGTTCCGTCAAACAAAAACACCTTGATATCTCCTATTCACGCACCCAAAGTATTTACAAAACGGTCGCTGGACGCCGGACCGCCACCACGCCGTTATCCAGATTTCTATACTGGTGACACCGAATCAGTCAAAAGTGATGCAAACACATTATCACCAGTAACTACAATATGTTCGACAGATAGTGGTAGGGGCACTCCAGATATACGTACGAGATATTCATCGGATGCCCCTACATTGAGTGATATCAGTAGACAAGTTAGATATCCATCTGATAGCGTCACCGTAAGTGACTCGGACATAGACGAAGAGATGGTACCTTCACGATCTGACAGTAATACTCATGATACTGGTGTTGTGGAAATCAGCGACGATGATGAGGTTCAGCCTATTAACGTGGCTTCACAGGCCACTACAGATGATGATGACGATGATGATGACATCCAATTCCAATCAATGCAAACTCGACAAGCGCCATCGGTTGATGATCATAGAAAAATTACTGGCAAGAAACGTGCCTACTCTCCTATATTGGAAGATGCTGCCATAGATCTTACAGGAGATGATGACTACGAACTGGTACATCGACCTACTAAAATACCCTCTGGAATGCCTGAAGACTATGAGTTATTAAGACCTATGGAGCAAACTGAGAAAAGGGCATATATATCCAATGTTTTAGAAGTCGTTGGAGATGCTGAAAGATTTGCTGCCCAAAGTCTTTACAACGTTTTTATTCAAAAGAGTGCGGAATATTCAGCAAACATTGTCAGATGGCGCAATACCATCAACATGTGTTTGAATAACATTTCGAGAATCAAATCTAATCCGTCTCATAATGTCTCTACTCAGCTACTGTCTCTGGAAACTCAGAAAAGTATCTTAGAGGAGAAAATCAAAATTGCCAAAGAGCTTTACAGGAATCTTAAGAGAGCTCAGTGGGTCATAACCTATTCTGGAAATAGAGATTTTGCTGGGGCACTTGCCTTATTACAAAGGGAAAACAGCAACCGCTGGGGTGCTCTTGAGCAAGCATATGTTAACAACTCACGCACAACAGGATATCCGACTGCGAATGGCGGCATGCTGGCAGGCCCATCAAACTTTCGTAGCGATATTCCCCAGTCCCTCTTTGATAGAACTAGGTACTATGGTGATCCAGCTGATTTTGGCCCTCAAATCGAAGGAGAAAAGGTGCTGGAGGATCTTATCAACAACATCAAGGATGAGGACGAAATCAAACCTGAAGACCGCATTGGTTCTCCTAAGGAGCTGGTAATCACACTTCTTGAACACCAAAAGCTTGGCCTCAGTTGGTTACAGCAGAAAGAAGACGGAAAACAAAAGGCTGGCATTCTGGCCGATGACATGGGTCTTGGCAAAACGATACAACTTCTGTAAGTATATTCTATGAACAAAGTACATAAGCTGTTCTCTGACTAACAAATCAAATCAGCTCGCTTATGGTTACTCGGAAATCTGACAATCCTCATGTCAAAACTACCCTGATTGTAGCACCTCTAGGATTGCTACGACAATGGGAAAGGGAACTAACTAGTCGGATAAGGCCAGAATTCAAATTGAGTATTTATCTCCATCACTCTTCTTGTACATCCAAATTGCTCAAGACTGCCAACGAATTCAAAAAGTATGATGTTGTACTGACAACTTATCATCTACTGGGAAGAGAGTATAAAAAGCATTTTGGCGACAGTAAAGACGATGATGAACAGCAGGTAGAAAAGGTACCGTCGCCATTTTTCCAGATGGAATGGTACCGAGTGGTGTGCGACGAAGCTCAGATGATTAAAAACAAGCGTACGGTCACCTCCAAAGCGTGCGTAGCGATTACTGCCGACAGACGATGGTGTCTCAGTGGTACTCCTATTCAGAATCGCATTGACGAGCTGTACAGTTTAATCAAGTTTTTAAAGATCCAGCCATACTGTGAAGAAGCGCGATTCAAGCAAGATATCTCACGGGCGCTTACAAGAAGTTCTCAGGCATTGAATAAAGTAAGGGCTCTGCTAAAGGCCATTATGCTACGTCGTACAAAGGACTCAAAAATTGATGGTAAGCCCATTTTGAATCTTCCTCCAAAAACAATCAAGTTCTCGGAAGAAGTGTTTGACGAAGAAGAGGCAAAGGCATATCTTAGTCTTGAACAACAAGGTCAAGAGCAAGTGAATAAATATCTTCAAGCAGAAAATGTCGATAAGAATTATTCAAACGTGCTTACAATGTTGCTGCGCCTTCGACAGGCATGTTGTCACCCTAAGCTGGTGGTAAGATCGAAATTGAAGCAAATGGATGATTCGTCAAAGGGAAGGCGCAATGAGACTGTCCTGGAGTCAGTACGAGATTTACAACCCACAACTATTGATAGAATTAACCGACAGGACAATTTTAGCTGTCCCATATGTTACGATGCCATTGATAAGGAATACATTGTATTGTTGACCCCATGTGGTCATCATCTTTGTAATGAGTGCTGTCCTTCGTTTTTCGCCAGGTTTAAAGATGATTCTCTTGGACCCATGGGAGCCCGATGCTGTGAATGCAGGACTCCAGTCTACCAAGACAGGACCGCCAGTTATACAACGTTTGATATGATTCATAATCAGGGATTCACTAATGAAGAGATTTCTGAAGTGTGGAAAATGGAGAAGCGAAATGCTTTTAAGGAGACAAAAGTGAAGAGGGAAGCGGTCAAAAAGAGGAAATTAGAAGCTAGAGAGTTGGACCGTGAAATGTTCGAATCAATGGATTTGTTAGCGAAAGTGGAAGACGAAAATAATAGCAATGGAGGCATTAAAGTTGAAGTAAAAGAAGAATCGACTGATAGCAGTGTGGTCCAGTATGATATTAATGAAGTGGTTGATCAGCTTGGTTTGGGGGCTTTGTTTAGCGATGGGTGGATCTCATCGACTAAAATCAATTCGTGTCTCAAACTAGTTCAAACCATCCGGCGTGACTTTCCATCAGAAAAGATTATCATTTTTTCACAATTTGTTTCAATGCTGGATTTTATGGAGGTTCCACTTGTTTCGCAAGGTTTGGCTTTTATTCGCTACGATGGTTCCATGACAGGCGCTGATCGCAATAATGCTATAAAAGACTTTTACGAACTTCCAGATGTATCTATCATGCTCATCAGTCTCAAGGCTGGTAATGTGGGTCTTACTCTAACATGTGCTTCTCATGTTATTATTTTGGATCCATTCTGGAATCCATTTGTGGAGGAGCAGGCAATGGATCGTGCTCATCGTATTGGGCAGCCACTACCAGTATGGGTACATAGAATTGTAATCAAGGATACTGTAGAAGACCGGATTCTGGGGTTACAAAATAAGAAGAAAAAGCTCGTGGGCGATGCATTGGATGAAACTGGTATGAAAAAGATTGGCAAGCTCAATAAAGCCGAGCTTAAATATTTATTTGGAATGGGGAAGCTGGAAGATACAGGTGGGGATGAAAATGACAATTAATTGCGTATTTATTATTGTTTGTGTTTGTGTTTGTTTTTGCGATGGCGTCATGTTCTGTTTGTTTTTCTTAATAAATATAATAAATAATAGATTCTATGTGTTTTTTATACACAAGTATCAAGTGGTTTTGTTTAAAAGCTGTGAATAAGTTTCACTGACTTCTACTTCGTATCCCTTTGTAATAGAATCGGCTACTAAGATTCGTGTCCGTTCAGCTATACTTGTTAATCGTACAGCGTCTGTTTTCGTTAGAGTCGAGGGCGATTCAGGGTTTAGCAATTGCGAAAACATTGCATCAAGCTTTTGAAGGAGCTGGAACATTTCCACAGGACATGGATCGGATTCGTAACCTTCTATGTAATCGACAAAATCATCCGCTATTCGAATAAGGTAATAGTTTTGGAAAGCTCCCACATGACTTGCAGAATTGCTATCGGTAGATGTGATGGAGTACCATATGACATCAATCACTTTGTCCAGATCACTTATTAAATCTTTAAAGTTGCTATAGCCTCTGGAGGGATCATTCAAGCGTTGGATGTATTTCCGGTTTATTCTCATCAATTCATCGTCCAGATAGGTTCGGAACTTTTCCTGTTGTGATTCAGATAATGTCCTTCTATGAGAGTGCCATGGCGGGATACTAGGTGGAGGGATGGAAGGACGAAATTCGCTGTCTTCCTCTTCATCCATTTGATCGTCCAAGACTGCTGTAGAATCGTCAATCGTGTTATCGGGCATTGTCATTGATGAAACCAGATAGACATCTTAAAGAGAGAGAGGTCTGGGCTCTTAACTAATTATTCTGAGATGGTGAAGCGTTCAGCCGTCCGTCAAAAGCGAGCAGGCCCCTAGACCCCCACCCCCCATCGTGGCCCTGTTTGTATTATAAAAAATAAATAATATATTTCTCTTTATAAGATCGAGGCATCGAGCCAGGCTAGCAAGTATATCTGCTCCTTTATTTGATATTCCGTCATGGTATTTAAAAGCTTTCGACCGTAGTAAACCTTGGAAGGCCCGACCCAGGACATTCTTATGGCCATGCCAACAGTCTCCAGTATGCTAGACAAACAATGTTTTTCTTGCTCTCTACCAACGGTTGCTCTTACTAACGGGTGAAGCACTTCATCTGTTTCATGGTCTTTGTCACCACCGTACTGAGTACCGTCTAGATGAGCCAGTATTTCTAGCGCACTTGGCATTGACAAACGACATATTTTTGGGCGGATATTGCTCATCATCGGGATCGATCATATTCAAAGAGTCGAAAAATGTTGACAGAGGCCTTGAACTGCTCAAAGCACCCTGTTCAATCTTTTTCTGCAGAACTTGTTCATCATGACTATGGATGCCTTCAATCAGAAGATATCGGAAGTAAGAGGTCACTACTTTATAAGCCTGGTCCACAGTGACGTAGCCACGTAGCCACGATTGTCAATATCAAAAGCTTGTAGCGCCGTTAACAAGATTTCGCCTACATCATTGCCATCACGAACGGCCCTCAAATGAACAAAGTCTTCAAAAGTAATGATCCCTATCATACACATATGCTAGTCGAGCACTAAATAGACAGTTTGGATCTAATGGAGATACGAGTCTTTGGAGTGTTGGCACAGATATACCATACGGAACAAGAGACGAGTTCTGTAATGTTGGCATGTCTACAAACCGGTTGAACAGATCGTACAAGGATTCGATCTTATCTGTAGTAAAGCTATTATTGCAGCAGATTTCAACAGATACTTGTCGAGGAAGCGAATCCCATACAGGTATGTTGGCTTCAACACATTCAAGGGGCCTGAAAGACGGATGAACTCATCGTGGGCTCTTGACTATTGGAATAGGGATCTTGATCCTGCCAAGAACGTGAAATTGATTGTGTCTTTTGGCAGCTTCACAGTTCTCGCACAAATCCACATCGGCGCATTCAGTACAGTGGAATCTAATGCCTTTAATAGGGTGATCCTACAGGCATTACAGCTGATCCCTCGGTGGATGTGACCTGCTCTCCATGTCTGATTTTCTGCAATGAGGTACAATAAATTGAGGACATTCTGGCGTTCGTTTTCATCAATTGGCAAATCTAGCTCAACTTCTGTTTCATAATCTCGATCTTCAACATGACATGTATTCGTGCCAGTAGTACCAATAATCGTTGACTCCTCTTTACCTAGAACCCTTTGCCTATGCGTGAAATAAGCCAGTCCAATGCCTATGAAAATGGCCACGGCGGTTTCAATACGGGCTGATTGTCATGGTATGACAAGTCTAAGGAAACTACGCCACTACCAACCCGGTATTAAACTCGACTATGGTGTAGCATGGATCTCACATATGTCATGGAGAGCGGCAGGTCACTCTCAATCAGGCTTGAAATCCCACTTGGCACCAATAACTGGGGGATTTTGAGATGTTTGGCTGGCGTTGACGTCTCAGCCTGCCGGCGGCCGCCGTCATAACGTCCTGACAGCAGCTTCTTCTTCTTCTTCCGAGCTTCTTTCTATGCGCTGCAATTTCTGATTGCCTATCTCCGCAATTGTACGCTCAGAATCTCGAGTCATTACAGTCTTGTCATTTTTGAATCAAGTAATTGGAACTTATCAATTTGTCTTGTGCATTAGATTCAAACGAAAATTGAAAAATGTCTGGAGAAGCCTGGTAAGTGAAATGCTGCCGTTTAGCTAGGCCAGGTCAGAGACTAACAGTTTAGGCTTTATCTTTTTGCTGTTTTGACCAACGCTGTCAACTTGTTTCTGCAAGTCTTTTTCACCATCATGTATAGTGATCTTGGTAAGTTTTTTTTTTTTTTGGCCGTATAAAGGTCTACTACAGAGGTCCTGTAACTAACATATCTTTGTAGAAGTCGGTAAGTTGGAATCACTATAGATTGTTCATGGTTGATACTTTGAGACTAACTGGTAGATTACATAAACCCCATTGATCTCTGCAACAGGCTCAATAATGTAAGTGACAACATTAAAGTATAAAGTTCCATTGCTAACAGCCATTTTAGTACATTCTTCCAGAATTTGCCGTCCAGGGTGTTCTGACCATTCTGTTCCTAATCAATGGATATTGGGTCACCTTTTTACTCAACTTACCACTCTTTGCCTACAATGTGAATCGCATTTATACCAATACTCATCTACTGGATGCTACTGAGATTTTCAGGACCCTTGGCAAACATAAAAAGGAAAGCTTTGTGAAGCTGGCATTTCATTTGATCATGTTTTTCTTTTATCTATATTCTATGATTGCTGCCCTTGTGCGCGAAGATGAGTAAAACACACGAGTAATAGACTTGTAATATTAAATTAATTATATAATATTCAACCGCCATGAACTTTTACCAAAGTCACGTAGGGTCTTTGTCAAGAACCTTTTCTAATCGATTGTTTAAAAGTCGTATTCGCTCATAACTGCCGTAATACATTGATAGAATGGGTTCCAGAAAGTCCAATTGTGATTGAACTGTTGGTATCAATGAATTGCCAGGAGCCATATCATCGGCCTGTTCACGAGCCTGTACCGCGAAAAGCCCTATATCACGTAATTCGGCCTGTTCACACAGAACCTGAGAGTTCTGATCTCGGATCTTTTGCATCTCACTGTGTACATTGGCTCGTTCTTGCCGCAGGTCTATCAGCCGGGTGCGCAAATTGTTCCTCGTTATTTCTGCTCTTCGAACTGCCGTGATCAACGACTGGGTCAGGTCTACGGCATCAATTAGTTGGTAAAACTGCTGTGCAACTGCATCATGATACACACCCACAGCTTGTCTCAAGGCAGGAGTTTGAATCTTTTCCTGTGCTAACTGGATTAAATCAAGAACGATCTGTGATACAATGTCTATGGCATTAATCTTGTTCGTTCCTCCTGAACTAGTAGGAACCTTGTGCAATTTGAGAACAATCGATTTTGATCTTTTGATAGGAGCACTACTATTGCCTTTATCGGCTTGAGTTTGGTCTTGGGTTTTGGTGGCCCTTTTTCGCTTGAAGGATATGGGATTTGCTGGGATAGGGAGAACGGGGGCCGGCGTGATTTCAGGCTCTGATGGGGGAGGCTCGGCTGATGGCTCAGCTGATTGCTCGGGTGAAGCTACATCAAAGGGTCGCTCAGTTGATCCACTACCATCTAATAAAATAACCGACTCTCCGCCTGGATTTGGGTCGTAGTCGCTCCCTCCAAAATCATAATCGTTGTCATCATAATCATTAAAGTTCGTATACTGGCTGTCATTTTCTTGACTTGTTGTAGGTTTATCTTGATTGTCAATAAATAAGTTTTTATTATTTTGTTCGTGCTCGTTATTATCTTGTGGTTCTTCGTCCTCATCATCCTCATCTTCATCTTCGTCATAATCATAATCAATTGTCAATGTAGAGTCAGCCAAGGTAGACCTCCTGCTACTATCCGTAAATGTCGTTGTTTCTGGGTCTATAATTCAAGCGGTTAGTGAGCTGTCATATCATTTGAACACTCAAACCTACCAATAGCAATTGACAGATCATCGTGGACTCGCCGTTGTCCTGCTCCCCGTATTCGAGATTCGTGCCGCAACGCACGCGTGATATATTCTTGTCCATATACTAATGGAAATGGTTTCTCAACACTGTCTGAGTGTGGTTTGGCTGATGATGGATGTTCAATAGAGAATGAAGGTTCTCCTAAATCGATACTAAAGCCAATGTCTACGCGCCGGGTGCTAACGTTCCAGTTAGAGGCTATCAAACTCGACAATGAAAATTGTAAAACTTACCCCGCTCCTCTCAACCGCGCATTCAGTCGTTCTTGTCGTGAAGCTACAACACCGGTTAGCTGGGGTAATTCAATGGTCGGTGATTTCATTTCCACTCACGTAGCATATTGGCTCATTCATTAGCAACAGAATGTCCTTCGTGCCTGCGGATGCTAACCTAATAGCTCCAGAAATTGACTCTCAATGACGCGTAATATCTCGACTCGACTGGAGTTTAGCTATCAGTGTTGAAGTTCACACCCACAATGCTATCACGGCTGATAAATGGGTATCTGCAGATATGACCCCCACCCCCTTCTCCGGGGGGGTCTGCCTCCGGCGGCCGGGCGCTGCCCGGACCCGTTGCGCTCGCTACGCGAGCGAGCTGGCTGAGTGAGTCCTCTGACCGTCCTGAGCCCCCTGGACCGAGCCCCCCGCTCTCGCCGCGAGCGCAACGGGTCCGAGCAGCGCCCGGCCACGATAAGCTCTACGACTGTTACGACTGTTACAACTTCTACTCTTTGGCGTCAATAACAGTTGAATAGATGCTTTATTGACTCAAGTATTGACTTTAAGCCAAAATAAAATTGGATAGCAAGGTATAAATTAAGCTTGTATGGAAATGTGCCTGAAATACAGAGACGAGCAGTTATGTAAATGGATCTTATATATCAATCATATAGAACAAGTCCAGCGCTCGGATCAATACAAATCTGTCAAAAGGTTCACTAAAGCTAGCTATATTCACAGCAGGTCACTACTACTCAATACTAGTTTCAATTGAACTATTTCAGGGGTAATTGAGCATGGTTGAGATCGAATCCGTCGGCTTAATCCCGGAGTTAATTATTGCCTATCTGGGAAGAATACTAATGTACAGCGAATTCATACCATAGTTATACCGAGGACCACAAATTTTAAATTCCACCTAACATCCTTGAAATAAAAACAATCGACCCTGTGATTGAATCAATACAAATAAAAACCCTAGAAGTCTATGATGAAAGTGTCCTTATTTTCATACATGGTCAGGAACATCGTTTTACCTGGGGTAAATGAATTGATCGACATGAGTATATCGAGGACGCTTTATCACTTTTCGCATCAAAATCTTCTACTTATTCCGCTCATATTTGAACCCCTCCTGTTCATCCTGTTCATTCCTTTTGGCATATCCAATACGACACTTAATAATGGCTTGGCTATGGGGGTCGTCCTCATCGGCAGATAAAAAACAACCGATTGATGAGAAGCCATCGAAGCTCGAGTTTGCTGATCCGTCACTGGAACAATTTTATGCAAATGCCCAACCTCCAACGCCTGTTTCGTTGGCACCTTCCGACGAGAGAGCAAGCTCCGAAAATACATCATCATTATCATCATCATTATCATCATCATCATCATCAGCTACAAACACCTCTTCAACACAAACCACACGATCTAGTGTATATTCACATCTTGGCGAAGGATCTTACGAACTCGGAAGAGGTGGTCGAAAACACTCTCTGCAACAGGCAGCTAGAGACAACTGTGTGGAATTCGAAGTGGCATTATCAAACTGTCTAGTACGGGGATCGCTATGGGACAAGTTTCTATCGTGTCGACCCCAACACATGAGTCAAATCAAATGTACCGAGCTTCAGGAATACGCCTTGGCAGTTCTGGGATATAATCAGGCATTGAGCCGAGATCAAAGAACCAAGATCCAGGGTCAGGCAGATGATATTTTAATAGCCCATGCTCCTGAAGGGCATTTGACAGAAGAGATTTGTGATCGTTTTAAAGCTGCTGTTGACCAGCAGAAAGCTACCAATGTAACCTATCGGTCATGATTTGTCGTCCCTTTTTTTGTATATAATAGATCAATGAAATGAATATAATGACCATGTTGTCATGGAACTGTGGAGGACTCTTCATTTATAGTCTTGGCTAGAAGTTTCCAAATACGCAGCTTTGTATCTCGACTAATCGATGCTGCTAGTCCTGACGTCGAAGGTACAACATATACCGGACAACCTCCAAGCCTTTCTACTTGTAAACCCCATTGAAAGCTGGATGGCACTCGTTTACCTTTCTTGTACTTGTATACAGATTCCCAAATGCCCTTACCTACAAGGCAAACCAGTTTTGGCTGATGAGTAAAGATCTTTTGTTCTAGAATAGGAGCACTTTGTACCATTTCATTGCCAGACAATTGTTTAATACCTGGAGTAGGCCTAGCTACCAGATCTGTAAAGCCAATAGAAAACTCTTCAGGCATCAATACATCGTCTAGAAACGTCACTGGCCTGTCCACACATCCTGATTCATACAGCAGTTTCCAAAATAGGTTGGATCTATGAGCGTAGTAATGACCCTTGAGAGCAGACTCGGTTCCTGGATTGAATCCTACAAACACACACTTTAGACCTGGTCGCAATAGTGGTACCAGTCGTAAATCGTTAATTTCTGGCAAATCAATAATTCGTTTACGCCGTTTGCTAGGCGATGATGATGAACATGACAAGTCGCTGCTGATCTGCTCGGTGACTCCATCTTCTTCTTTTATTCGCTTCACTGTCACTTGCTGTATATCCTGACCATCTAAAGACTTGTCATCACTATACTCAAAAGTCTTTAATGAGCCTCCAAACGATAAGACAGCCATAGTGACCATAGTGAGGGAGGGGATTCCCCCTGTCAGGCTTCAACATTTCAAACAGGGCTAGGGTGCAGGTGGCATTGAAGAATATATGAGAGATTCAGATATCTAACTTCACCACTCTATCGACATTTTCCAATGCCTAAATTCAAATGCGATTACTGTGAATGCAAGTTTTTCACCCACAAGCACAGGTAACTGTGTCACTAACATATTTATTAGCCGCCCTGACCCACGATTCCATTAGTGTCCGGAGGTCTCATATCAAAGGACGGAATCATGTTCGATATGTCATTAGCTATTATGAAAGTAAGTGTTCTGCAATTGCCTATGGTTCTCTCTTTGAACGGTTCTAACTTTATAGATGTTGCTAAAGAAGAGAATCTGTTTAGTAAACTACGACCACAATCGTCTTCGTCTGTTTCTATCGACAAGTCTTTAGATCAAACCGACCAGCTGTCTAGAATCAACCAGGCCGCGCCCGGGGTTACTCCAAGAGATAAATCACATTCTCATGAGTTTACACAAACTGTCCCGCGACTTCCTAATCCTGCGTCAATACCTGGACTATCATATCCTCCTCCCTCTTTTTATTATAAGCGATAAATAAGTGAATCGCATGCGAACGTACGGTCCAGTCGAGTTAGAGTTAGAGCGAGTTAGAGCGAGTTAGAGCGAGTTAGAGCGAGTTAGAGTCGAGTTAGAGTCGAATCACAGTCAAGTTACAGTCAAGTTACAGTCAAGTTACAGCCAAGTTACTATCCAGCTACTGTCCAGCTACTGGCAGTCTCTGATAAGGTTCTCCACGTATCGAGCGTAACCCTGCCGTAACAATAGAGACTTTTGGCGAACCTGTCAAACCATTGAGTCAAGCTTCAGATCAACGCAATATCAGTATTGTATTAGTATTAATTAGTTAGTATTAATTAATTGGTAGTTATTATTGTAGTTATTATTGTAGTTGTAATTATAGTTGTCGAGTAGTATCGTAGCTGCCGCGGTCGCCGGAGTAACCCAGGGTTAGGGCGGCGACAAAATTTTGGCCTGTTGTTATTCTCTTAGCAAACGCTGTTTTTCTCTTCCTTTCTTTCCACTACAACTAATATCTGTTAGCAGCATTATTTGACCAAAAGTCAAGTTGTACCCCTAAAAGCTTTTATAACAACCACCCAATAAAACACAAAAACAATGGCTCAACAAGTTCCTGTTTTCAAGCTCGTTCTCGTCGGTGATGGTGGTACTGGTAAGGTGAGTATTGCTGTTGAAGGAGGCGCCTGTACGGAGTTAATCTGGTGATAGATGAGTGCCATGTGCACAGGAGTTAGTGAAAAGTGCCGATTGTAGTGGCGATATCCAATGTTCCTGTGGTTTAGAATGACATTATTTCTTTCTCCCGTCTCATGTCTCATGTCTCTTGTCTCGTTACGGTTTTTTGTTATTTATCATTCGCATTTTTTGATCTCAGCTATACTAACATTGTTTAAAGACTACCTTTGTCAAGCGTCATGTGACGGGTGAATTTGAAAAGAAATATAATGCCACTCAGGGTGTAGAAGTATACCCTCTTGGATTCTATACTACTGTTGGTGAGATCAAATTCGAGGTTTGGGATACTGCTGGACAAGAAAAGTTTGGTGGACTCCGTGATGGATACTATATTAATGGTCAATGCGGTATTATCATGTTCGACGTGACCTCACGTATCACTTATAAGAACGTTCCTAACTGGCACCGTGATCTTGTACGTGTCTGTGAAAACATTCCTGTTGTATTGTGCGGAAACAAGGTCGATGTTAAGGAAAGAAAAGTCAAGGCCAAGAGCATTACTTTCCATCGTAAGAAGAATTTGCAATATTACGACATTTCTGCAAAGTCCAACTATAACTTTGAAAAGCCTTTCCTTTGGCTGGCCCGTAAATTGGTTGGTCAACCTTCGCTCGAATTCGTTGCTTCACCTGCTTTGGCTCCTCCTGAGGTCACTGTTGATGCTGAGCTCATGAACAAATATCAACAAGAAATGGAGCAAGCTGCTGCCCTTCCTCTTCCCGACGAGGAGGACGCCGATCTCTAAATTGTAATTTCCGTCGTGCTCACTTCTAGAACAGAAATCCAAACTGCCCCTTTTTTCCCCTTTATGTTATATTTGTGGTTTTGTCTTAAAATAATAATAAACTTGTAGATTATTGTTATTTCATATGCCATATATTTATATCGTTGAAGAGCCTGAATTGACTGTTTAATCGGGGCGGGCGCGCGGCTGGACAATTTTGTTAGCTCAAGCACCTGAAATAATATATATAAACACTCTAAAGATATCTCTATCACTGATATCTATCACTAAAATCCATCACTGAAATCTATCACTGAAATCCATCACTAAAATCTATCACTGAAATCTATCTCTGAAATCTATCACCGAGATCCCATTGTAGGACATTGCAAGCGACGTAGTTTTGGATAGACTTTCACTTATTTTAGTGCTGACCAGACAATAACTGAGCTTCGCGTTAGAAATCTATCATTGCTCGTCGCAGTAGTACCCTTCATATCGGTGATTGATCCATCCATGTCTCATGAGTATCGCTGAGGAGCCGATTCAGACCGACCAACTTTTGGAGATAGCCCAGCATGAGCTGGCTCGTGGTTTGGAAAACTCGTCAAATGTCTCGGATACTGTCAGCATAGGAGCCAGCAGCACTCCAACAAAGACGCCGGCCATTCCTATGAGAAGACGAGGTCGCCGGTCGTCGTCGTCGGGCTCAAGAAATGATATGCTCAATAATAATAATATTTCAAGTCCTCTCTCAATTCCTGCTTCTGCTCCTAGTCCAATGCAAGAACCAGACGACTCTTTTGAATCTTCTACTACCACAAACGCCACTACAGCTGTAGTTGTAGACGATGAAATCGACTATGAAGAAGAAGACACTGAATTGTTAGACGATGTTGAAATGCAGTTGACATCTCTAAGCATTGCATCGATACCTATCGAACTCATTGAACTGATCAAAGACAAGGTCACAAAATTGAGTTTGCGCGATAATTGGATTGTTTCATTACCCCCTCAGTTTCATCTCATGTCTCAATTGACTTATCTAGATATAAGTCATAATCGACTACAGGAATTTCCTGTTATTCTCTGTGAATGCCGTAGAATCGGCATTCTCGACATATCTGGAAATCACATCAAATCATTACCATCCAATATAGGCAATCTGGCCGAGTCGCTCAAAGTTCTTTCATTATCTAACAATCAATTCAGATACTTGCCTACCTGTATTGCTGATATTATTGACCTACAGTTTTTGGAGATTGACAATAATCCACTTGAATTGCCCCCCGAATCCGTCATACGATCCAAAGCGCCAGACGAATGGATCTCGAATATTAAAAACTACCTTAATGCCAATAGAGATCAAGTTCAGTCTCTGATAGACCTAGAATACAAACATGAAAAAGTACTCTCAAATGGTTCTACAACAACAGATACACAAATTACACAAATCTCACCTGTTTCAGTGATACCTCCCATACCACTGACTTCACCGGATCAACAGGTATTTCAAAATAATACAAAAGAAGAGGACAGTGCAACCACCACCACTACAAATACTAATATTACTGGATACCCCTCTCCATCTTCACCAAAGAACGATTATACTACTCCTATTGCGCCTTTGCAAGTCACAACCATGAATAATACTGCCATTACCTCACCAGCCAGTGCAATATCGCCGACTATCAGCAATAACCCGCCATGGTCCTCGGAACGAAACAGGAGCAATAGTGAAAGCCAGGTATCTTCACGAGCTGCAAAGCGCATGGGTTTTATTATCAAGAAGCGTACTAGCCCTACCGTCCCACAAGGAAGTGGCTTTGCAGATAATCCACCTATCGTTGCGATTTCTGCTAATTCCACCGCGTCACTCCCCACTAATGTCAACATCAACAATGACCCATATCTTACAGAGACTAATCATATTCGTGCTCAGAGTCACGATAGTGTTTTTGAGCTGGTACATCCCTCTACCACAGCTGTATCATCCACTGATGAGAGGTCGCCTGGCTTATCTGGTGCTCCACCTGTTACTAGAAGTCGAGCAGGCTCTACTTCGGTTAGCACATCTTCATTATCTACATCTCCCGTGCTGGGCGATTCTGCGCCAGGAGCTTATTTCCGAAGACTGAGCACGCTTCCTGAGGAAATGCGTCCTGTGGCTAATGATGATGTACACAATCAGATCATGGAGGTTGCTCGTAAAGTTCTATTTAGCAGCCATGAGTTTCATGACATTGTTCGTCGCTGTAGCGTTTTCTGTACTGACAAGCAATTGGCTTCAAAACTCAATAGCTTATTGCAGAATGTACGTGTGAGCTTTCCCGAACTTGTTTCAGCTTTAGAACATAGCGATAGCCCCAACAGTGGCGAAAAGGGATCACTTGAACGTGCCGAGGCTACTATCAAGCTTAAACAGTCTGTGATAAAATGTGCCGACTCGATTCGTGAGTTATGCCAGTTTTTCCGTCTAAATATCGACAAACTCGTTACTTTTATTGATGTCAAGTTTGTTCGAACTATGATCATGATAGCCTTTGCCTCTTTCAACGAACTATACAATGCTTGGCAGTTGTTGAGCGATTCATCAGCAGTTACTACTGCCACGACTAGCTCGAATGACTCGTCGTCAAATACTACTACTGCAGATGACCAACTGTACGAGCGAATCTACTTTGCTGCCAATGCTGCTCAAACTGTACTTGGGCAGTTGACTGAAGCCATTTCGAAGAGTGCTACGGCATCTGTTCAGGGTCAGGGCCTTGGAATCACTCCGGCTGTAGCAAGCAAGGTAAAAGACTTGGCCAACTGTTGTGTTCCAGGGGTCGATGTTACGAGAAGACTTAAACAGCGAATGGATGTTATGATCGAGACTGGTAAACTAGATCGTAAAAAGTTCTGGGATGATACCAATGCATTTCTTAAGGCTATAATAGCCATTCTCGCTTCTACAAAGACCGCCATGACTGATCTACCGTTTCTCAGTGATGCACGCCAGAGTCTATCTACGCTTGCCCGAGTAGCCAAGGAGATTCCTGTTCTGCTGGAATATTCTTCATACAGAATTCTACAGATGAACGACCAATCTAGCAACACAAATTCCTCCAACGCAGCAGCTGCTATGATGTCGCCTATGTCTGGTACGGCCAATTCGAATCCGCTAAGTAATAATTCATCCACCTCGATGACATCTACTGTTTCTCCTCCTCTGTCTACTCCATTAGTTGCTGCGCTTGGGCCTGCCGCACAGGCTGTCATGTCTCCTTCTTATCAAACCACCGGACATCCATCATCTCCATTCATCCCTCCAGGGGCTTGAACTGCCACCTTTTTTGCATATAATATAATATATTTGTATAATTTAAGAACTCTGACTGACTGCCCTGCCCTCATAGCAGACGAGAGATGATCTTTTCTGCGCAGCCGTGCCAGGGGGACGAACGCGTTACTTGAACATCATCTCGGATCATGTCTGTTTGTTTGACATTAATCCAAATCAAACAATGCCGTCTCATGATATCCATTCGGCAGCTTTGTTCATTAATAATGCCCTGGTTTCCAAGGGGTATATTCAAGATTCGGAAAGACTTGTTTTTGCTGAAGCTGAAACTGGGAGGCGGGCAGCAGATAGAAACAACACCCGCATCATTAATACTATTTATGCTCTACTGAATACAATTGATAATGACTCTAGAATCAAGGAATCTAATCAGAAGAGATTAAATGTGCTAGAGAAAGACCTTGAACGTGAGACGACTGTCAAGACCAGGCTGGAGTCCAAGTATGAAGGCTTGGAAAAACAGCTACTGGCAGCTCGACGAGCTACAAATAATGTCGAGCTCGCGCTAGAAGACGAAAGGAAAAAGTGCCATGATTTGAAAGAAACCCTTTTACGCGCTCAGCATTCTGTACAGCAGTTGAAGCTACAAAGTGCCAATGAATTACGAAGAAGAGATATGGAACTGGCATGGCTGAGAGAACGTATCCGGGATCCAAGAAGAGCATCCAAAAGCTTATCTGAATTTTCGTCTAAAGTACCAAGTGCCATATCTGGATCACTTGTTTCTAAAGAACTGTCAATACCTGGCAATGGAAATATCGCGTTTAGCTTGCATAGCGAACTATCTTCCACTGCGACGGCGTTATCACAAGAGCTCACGTCGTTCAACTCAGAACTTATTTTAGAGAACCAAATGCTACTGTCACTGCTGAATAAAGTCAAAAATACAATTTTCAGCTTGACAGAGGGACGAATCCATGAGAAACTGGCGGGCTTTGAGTTCATTGCAAATGGCAACACAAGTGATTCAGCAGGTGTAGCAATACGCTTAGCCAGCACAGAACAACTGGGAGAACAAGTTCTAGCATCCATTTCTCACATCCGAGATATACTCAACTCGCCGAATTTTGTGTCATTGGCAGAATTAAAAGAAAAAGAACAGCTCGCTGACTCGCTAAGGGACCAGCTTAAGGAAGTTACTGCCAACTGGGAAAAGGCTCTGAAAACAATGGAACAATGGGGGGCCTATAGAGAGAGTAAGCGATTTAATAAAGCAACAAACATCAATGAATCAGATAAAGAGAATAATCAGAGAGAAATAGGACGGGGTAAGGAGAATGAGCCCAGAGGTGAGAATGGAAAGGAGCACCGCGAGGTGGTGAAGACGGATGCAAACGTCAAAAGCCTGTCTACCGTAGCGCAAACAATGGCTGCGATAATCGATTCCAAGCAGGTAGATAAAGCTTCCCCGGTATCACCACCACCACCAACCATATCCAAGCCAAGGCTCAAACTGACGGCGGTGCAGCTGACTCCTACTGCTAGCAAAATGAA
Organism: Sugiyamaella neomexicana; assembly: GCA_030555635.1. Taxonomy (NCBI): domain Eukaryota; kingdom Fungi; phylum Ascomycota; class Dipodascomycetes; order Dipodascales; family Trichomonascaceae; genus Sugiyamaella; species Sugiyamaella neomexicana. The sequence goes on along the minus strand of JANIWN010000053.1, from coordinate 12,969 downwards.
TCGGCGTGTAGCCAAGGCTCCAGTAACAGTGCCATCAGCAGTGCCATCAGCAGTACCAGGAGAAGTACCAGGAGAAGTACCATCAGCAGTTCCATCAGCAGTACCATCAGCAGTGCCATCAACAATACCATCACCATGATTTATGATTATTTATTATATTTATTACATTATATTGCTTACGTTATGCAGGGTCCTATGCGTCGCTAAAGCTTAATCTTAGCGACAGCTGGGCATCCGCTTGGCACCGTGGCACGAACGTGAACGGGACATCTCTAATTCACATTGCGTAAAACGTGAGGTAGTGCCGAGTGCCAGTGGAGTGCTAGTGGAGTGCCAGCGGAGAAAGGATCCGACTCATGGAATCGCATGCCGGTGATGAGCATGGGGCAAGGGTACGCAGCGTTCCGAAATTAAAATACCGTTTTGACCGACCACTCCACAATTCAAGAATCCTCGATTTGATCAATAGCGGAATGAACCAACAGAGATGCTTTATACCTGCAAATTAAATCAATTCAAGACGGTTTGAATTATCTGGACAAAGAAATACGCTACGGACGCTAACAGACAAAATCACATGTACCAAAAATGGTTGGTACCAAAGCCCTAAAAGAAGATGACGGTGAACCAGTCTATAATTCTACCAATGTTCTGTTTATGATTTTCAGCACATTTGCTATTTTTTGGATGGTTCAGGGAGCAGGATTATTCTATTCAGGATTGACAAGGCGCAAATCAGCTCTCATACAAGCTGTTTACTCTCTATTAGCCTTGTCGATTGTATCAATCCAATGGTTTCTAGTTGGCTACTCACTGGTGTTTAGTAAATCGTCTGGCCCGTTTGTAGGCGGGTTCCAAAGAGTATGGTTACGACATGCACTTGGTGAAAGAACATTATCTCAAGTCAACGTGGTACCCGAGGTTGCTAATGCTTTGTTTGGCAGTATGTTCCCATCTGTGACTGCTGCTCTAACTGTTGGTGCGGTAGCAGATAGAGGCCGAGTTCTACCGACAGCAGTATTTATATTTATATGGACAACTCTTGTATATGACCCAATAGCGTTTTGGACTTGGAATAATGCTGGATGGGCAAGACGAATGGGTTCGTTAGATTATGCCGGGGGCACTATAGTCCATATAACGTCAGGGTTTAGTGCTCTGGCATATTCGCTTGTTCTTGGTAAGCGCCTTGGTCATGGCACTGACCAATTGAATTATAGACCTCATAACACCATTTTGGTTGTAATTGGCACCTCGTTATTATGGGCCGGTTGGTTCGGGTTTAATGCTGGATCAGCGTTTGCTCCTCATACTCAGTCGGTCATTGCCATGCTCAATACACAGTTATCTGCTTCTGCTGGCGGATTGGCTTGGGCTTATATGGATTATCGGTTAGATTCTCATTGGTCCATTGTAGGCTTTTGCTCTGGAATTGTATCAGGACTTGTTAGTATCACTTCAGGCGCTGGATATATTCCTCCTTGGGCTGCTATTCTCGTCGGTGTTGCCGGTGGATGCATATGCAATCTGTCAACGAAAATCAAGTTTTATCTTGATATTGATGATGCATTAGATGTTTTTGCTGTTCACGGTGTAGGCGGCCTATTAGGTACTATCATGACTGGTGTGTTTGCAACAAGTTATATCGATAGTGATATCAAGTCTGGAGGGCTTTTAGATGGCAAATTTCTGTTACTTGTCCATCAGCTGATAGTGGGGCTTATAACCGGTATTTATGCATTCATCATGTCAATAATTATCTTGCTTGTCATTAAAAGTATACCCAATTTACACCTGCGGGTTCGAGGGGATCAAGAATTAGCTGGCTTGGATCTTACAGAGCATGATGAATTTGTGTTTGATCATGAAGAGCTTTCTGCTCAAATCGAGTCGACTATTTTGGGCGACATAACCGCGAATGGTGATGCCCTACCCATCCCCGCCTTACCGTATCATCGACCAGGCCCCTTGAGTAATGGGGTCTATAACAAGTCAATCAATCCTCCAGAAAGCGCTTCAGACGACGATGATTACGATCAGGAAGATCCGTTCAATGGCACCGGCATGTTTCCCGGGATCTCTCCTCGTTCTCACCGCGAGCATCAACATACATCTGTAGGGGATAATTCACCACTACTTTCAGCGTGAGCATCACGTCTCCATGGCTATTACGATTGGGCTACTGGGCTCTGAGGATCGGCAGGGCCCGGTGCGGCTGTCAGGTTTTTTTGCATGCTATGTATAAATAAATATATATATATATATTAAAAGAATATCAATGTCAACGACCTCTCCCCAAAACATATAACTTTCAGCATAAGAGATGTGGTTGTACAAAAGTCACACAGTTGCGTCTTTGGTGCTGAGATCAACGGGTCTCAGGCGTCAGACATTGAAGACAGGTTTGAAATGCGTTGGTGGTCCTCATCACCGACTCAATAGCGATCTGGCATCCAAAGAAGCTCCTGTTAGGTATAGCCTGCTACCAGAAAAGTTGGCACTAAGTGAAGAGACCTTGGAGGACCAAGATAAAACGACACCAGAAGTACGGCCATCACATTTTATGGAACATATTGCAAGCAGGTGTTTTGGCTGTGGTAGCCCATTTCACGAATCCGAGCCAGGAACTCCTGGTTACAACCCTTTTGAGGCGGATCGCAAAAAGAAAAACAAAAAACAGATGGTGATGTCTGTAAAGGGTGGCCAAGATTCCCGGTTCCGTGAATTGCTTAATTCTCTAGATGAAGACAAAAAAGACTTCATACTGAATGAAGGGACAGTCAATGAAGGACTAGGTGATCCACAGAATGCAGATCCACAAGGTACTCCTGTGGCACTGTCGAAAGCGGAAAAAAAGGTCGAAGAAAGGTCAAAACTATCTAAAATCTACTGTCAATGGTGCAGAAATAGTGTTAATGGAAAAGAGCTTAGACTGACAACGGCCGTTCACGATAAAGAGGAACTGCTTAGTATGATTCCCAAAAAGGCCACTATCGTTCACCTTTTTGATGCCATGGATTTCCCAACCACCGTTGACTTTGAACTGATTCAAACGGCTGCTAAAAAAGACTGTCGTGTTTTATGGGTCATGAATAGAAGTGATCTCATTATGCCCGATAAAGTGCGAACCGAAGAACGTCTTCTTGGCTATGTTCGTAGAGAGTTAAATCGAATGGCAGGAATCGCCCCTCAGAATGTATTTGCTATTTCATCTAATTACAATTGGTTTGCCGATGAGTTGTTATCAGAATTGTCGGAAGATAACTATCTAGTAGGTCATGCTAATACCGGAAAATCTACACTGGCATTATATTTAGCCCACAAGTTCCGAATGGTTGGCAACGGCCGTAGACTGTGGGGAATGGGAAGTTGGTCCAACCCATTTATTACTCAAAAGCCAACTACCTATTTATTACAGGGTAATAAATATCTGACGGACTTGCCTTCTTATCCCGAGAATGCAACAAATTCTTACCCAGTCTCTAGAAGAGATGCATTGAAACAGCGACCTGCTATTGATGTCATCAGTCCCAAATCAGACGCTAATAAAATGCCCGTAGCTTCAATCGATAGTACTCCTACCGAAGTGACTACTGCTACCGGTATTTTCGACATTCTTAAACCTAGTGTGGTGAGAACACTTACTAATGGCCATCGCGTATTCCGAACCCCTGGTATCTACAATTGTCCTCAGGTGGCAGTATCCACATTACCTCATCAATTTATTTCTATTGGTGGATTAGTGGCCATCAAACGAAATCACCCCAACCACCTAATTGCCTGGTCTATTTTCCCCGACAGCAACTTTAAAACAAGAGTTGTTTCATCCTTGGAGAAAATCACTGAAATCAATCAATCGGATACCAAGCCGCGTGACCGATGGACTATGGTTAAACCAGAATATGCTTCTATGCCTCTGACAAGAAAGATGAAATTGAAGTTCGGAGGTGAAGGAGTCAGTCTGGCCATTCGAGGTGTGGGTCTTGTACATATGCATGTGTATGGTAAAGTTCCCGAAGAAGGCATTGAAATGGAAGTGTATGCCATGGATAATATAAAAATCATGCGACGAACCGATATCCTTCCCTTTATCCGCAATCCTCGGAATAAGTGGAAAGAGGTGCGGGAGCAAATGCACACAAAGAAAGAAAAGAAAGATTCAAAGCTGAGATTGAGCCGCCAGCGAGACAAGAGAAATGTTCGCGACAAGAAAGAAGCTGCTGTTAATGCATACATTGACATGTAATTATATTTGTAAATAGTAATTGTTTTGCACTTTGAATATCTAATGTTACAGCAGCTTATTCAGTGACGCAGGGTCTAAGATAGCGCACGGCTGTGCAGCCGATGTTGTTGATGTTGATAGATATAGATATAGATATATATACTAAGAGGCAACAACTCAATGAAAACACAACAACGCTCTACAAGTCGCAAATAATGAATTTGATACCTCTATGTCAGAAGTGTCGATTACCATTGGTACCACATGAGTCACTGTTGGATCTACGGCAGGCACAGATTGGTTTGCTGACTGGCCATTCAGATGAATCCGAGAAAGGTCCTGGGGTTAGTAATGGTACTGGACAAGTGAATGTTACAGATGATCCAGTGGCTTTCAGCAAGCTACATCCCAAATCAGTGGCAACTGGAGGCTTCAGAAAGTCGCATGGAGGCTCCAGCCCTGGTGAATCATTTGTTCTGTTGACTGAAAGTCTCATGACATCTGGCAACAGTCTCACGTATCCAACCGATGACGGGACGGCAAATAATATGATTCATGTCAATGATGTGAATACGGCAGGTGGAACTGGTTCCAAAAATTCTGTCAATGCTTCTAAAGAATCAAGATCTAAACGAATAGCCACACTAGAAAATCTGTTTCAGGAGTTATCCGGTAAAAGCGATATCGACTATCCCATTTGTACAGACTGTGCAGAGCTGATTCAGAATCATCTGAGACCACGATATGAAGAATCATGTAAAGAGCGAGATACATATATCTCGTTTCTCAACAAAATCAAAGACGTGCCACGCCCAGGATCTGAAGAAGTTGAGGAGATGCTACGCGATATCAGTCATTTAGAGAAAGAAAATGAGAAAGCTTTACAGCAACTTAAGCAAGTGGAACAACAACGGCTAGATGCCGAACGTGAGCTATTAGAATTACAGAAAGAATCAGAGGAGCTGACTTTACAGGAAGAAGCATTTTATAAGGAGCAGAATAGACTGTATCGCCAATTGGCTGAATTCCAGAATCAGCGCGATAGAGTGGATTCGTTACACGATTATCATACTACAAGATTACAAAAATTACAGCGTATTAACGTCTACAACGATACGTTTTGTATAGGGTACGATGGATACTTTGGAACAATTAATGGACTACGGTTAGGAAAACTTAAGAATCACAAAGTGGATTGGTCAGAAATCAACGCTGCTTGGGGCCAAACGTTATTACTAATGGCTACTGTGATCCAAAAGTTGAATTTCAAGCTGAATGGATATCGTCTACGACCATTAGGAAGTATGTCTCGAATAGAGAAATTCAATATTCTTCCTAATGGTGAAACGACCAAACCAGTTGCACTCGAGTTATATTGGTCAGGGGAGTATGCTCTGATGAAGGATACTCGATTCGATGCTGCCATGGTGGAATTTCTCAACGTTCTGAGTCAGGTAGGAAAATTCGTTGAAACGTGTGATCCCGCTTTAAAGCTGCCCTATGTTATTGAAAAAGACGAGATTGGTGGTCAGATCATTCGCCTATCTGCTAAAAAGGCCACCGACGAAGGATGGACAAGCGCCTGTAAATATGTATTGACAGATGCCAAATGGATCTTAGCGTATGCTAGCACGAGATAGCCCCATCTACTTTTATTTATACATAATGAAATTAAGACGACGACTAATATAATTGTATCTAAGTTTCTGCAGCGATGCTCCAGGGGAGGCTTCCCATGCAGCTCTTAATTGAAACTCGCCTCTGCTTGCATCTGGAACCTCGATAGTGTATTTTTCAACAAAATGTTCTATGGCAGTATTCAACGATCAGAAATATTTCATGTACGGCCAAAACATCCACTGCCAAATTTCGCCTTCGGATTTCTTGCGCTCATTATATATTACTAATTGTCAATTTATTTCTGGTGGTTGTGATTTAAAACACTGGTCGATTCAGGGCCGTTGGGATTGATCCGCAGATATGGAGGTCACTAAACGAGGTATGATTCTAATGGTTGACAGTGGCAACATGATTTGTTATTAACATTATTTCACAGATGGCCGGAAACAGCCTTTCGAACGGGATAAAGTGAGTAGTGGTATTTTTATGTGGCTATTAATGTAGGCGCAAATGACTAACCTGTCAGGTATCATCTCGAGTGTCCAAGCTAATATACAATCTCAATGATACATATGTAAAAGCCCAAGAGGTTGCCGATAGAGTGGCCGAAGGCGCCTACCCTGGAGTCAGTACTTATGAGATAGATACACTATGTGCTGAGACAGCTGCCTCAATGACGACCATACACCCAGATTTCTCCAAATTGGCTGCTAGACTGTCCATTTCAAGGCTCCACAAACAAACATCATCATCATTTTCAGAAGTCGTGCATCAACTGTTTAATTATCGACAAGCCATCAGTAATAGAAGTGTTGCTCTTATTAGCAAACCAATATATCAAATTGTCATGGCTAACAGTGACATTTTAGACTCAGCCATTGACTATTCAAGAGATTACGAATATAGCTATTTTGGATTCAAGACTCTTGAAAGATCCTATTTATTACGAATGTCGGGAAAAATCGTCGAAAGACCCCAACACATGTTGATGAGAGTTTCAGTAGGAATTCATGGCGACGACATAGACAAGGCAATTGAAACGTACCAGTTAATGTCTAAAAAATACTTCACGCATGCGTCTCCAACATTATTTAATTCTGGAACGCCTCATCCTCAGCTATCATCATGCTACCTAGTGGCCATGAAAGAAGACTCTATTGAAGGAATTTATGAGACACTAAAGACTTGTGCACTGATTTCCAAGACTGCAGGAGGGATCGGTCTACATATCCATAACATTCGTGGCACAGGGGCTTATATAGCTGGTAGTAATGGGACATCGAATGGTATTGTACCCATGCTACGTGTCTTTGATAATACTGCCCGATATGTAGACCAGGGCGGTAATAAGCGACCGGGTGCATTTGCTATTTATTTGGAACCTTGGCATAGTGACATTTTCCAGTTTCTAGATCTTAGAAAAAATCATGGCAAGGAGGAATTGAGAGCAAGAGATCTGTTTTATGCTCTATGGATTCCTGATCTGTTTATGCAAAAAGTTAATGACAATGCTGATTGGTGTTTGTTTTCTCAAGATGAAGCACCTGGTCTAGCCGATGTTTATGGTTCGGAATTTGAGCTGCTATATAATCGATATGAAAAGGAGAATAGACAAGTTCGCAAAGTCAAGGCTCAAAAATTGTGGTTTGCTATTATTGAATCGCAGGTTGAAACGGGTAATCCATTCATGCTTTATAAAGATGCCTGCAACCGAAAATCCAATCAAAAGAATCTGGGGACCATCAAATCCTCCAACCTATGTACCGAGGTTGTTCAGTACTCTTCACCAGAAGAAACCGCCGTTTGTAATCTAGCGTCTGTAGCATTACCCACTTTCATATGCTACGATGACTGTGAAGTGACAGAGAGAAAATCATGGTATGATTTTGAGAATCTTCATGCTGTCACGAAACTTGTTACTAGGAACCTCAACCGTATTATAGACATAAACGACTATCCTGTTGAATCGGCTAGAATATCCAATTTGCGGCATCGTCCAATTGCGGTCGGCGTACAAGGTCTAGCAGATACATTTATGAAATTAAGAATGCCTTTTGATTCTGCAGAGGCAAAAGTGCTGAATATTCAAATATTCGAAACTATATATCATGCTGCTATAGAGGCGTCCATGGAACTGGCAAAGGAAAATGGCCCCTATGAAACCTATGAGGGATCACCGGCTTCCAAAGGGCTGTTACAGTTCGACTTGTGGGTCGATGATAGTGCATCCACCAAAGTTGCTAGTTTGTGGGACTGGGACAGGTTGAAAAGTAGTATTGTCGAACATGGACTACGCAATTCTTTGGTAGTTGCCCCAATGCCGACTGCCTCTACATCGCAGATTCTGGGATTCAATGAATGCTTTGAACCAATAACCTCAAATATATATACTCGTCGAGTGCTTTCAGGAGAGTTTCAGATTGTAAATGAATACCTTGTCAATGATCTTGTCGAACTTGGCTTGTGGAATAGTGAGATGCGTAACCGTTTAATCAGTGAAGATGGATCTATTCGTAATATAGACGAGATTCCAAGCGAGTTAAAAGCATTGTACAAGACTGCCTGGGAATTGAGCCAAAAGGTTATTATCGACATGGCAGCGGATCGAGGCCGATTCATAGATCAGTCGCAGAGTATGAATATTTTCATGAAAGAACCTACACCCAGTAAACTGACAAGCATGCACTTTTATGGATGGAAGAAAGGTCTCAAGACAGGAATGTACTATTTGCGAACCAAAGCTGCCTCTGCTCCCATTCAATTCACCGTTGACCAGGAAGCTTTAAAGAGAAGAAAACATAGCAATAACACCATCTCGGATGCTAATAGTAATGGTAACGGCGTTCATAGCGTTTTAAAACGTCTTCGTTATATTGGTCCAGGGTTCGACATGGATTCAAAACTATCTTCTCCATCATCATCAACTATTGATTCACAATCACAGTCTCCATCTCCACCGTCTACTTTTTATTCTCCTTCACCATTTACTTATGCATCTAGTAGACCCCCTTCACGAGCAATTTCGGCGTTTCCACCTGACAGCAATGAGGACAATAGTGGAGACGAAATCTCAGATGTATTTGTTAGCCAAAGAAGAGACAAAAACAACAACACTTTGGACGAAGATCCATTATGTGTGCTTGACGACAGCGAAGCCTGTGCCATGTGTGGAGGCTAGGTTCTAAGCTACACCTCCCAACTTATTTATTTGTATGCAGTATGGCCATTTGTCTAATTATTTTTATTTATTTATGCCTATAGTACTACTACACGATCCCCTCTCAATGAATTCTCTTCTCATCATCAACCTTGTCGGATGCTTGCTTGTCTTTGCCGGTAGCCGCCACTGCGTCGGCCGATCGATTAGATAATCGAAACTCACCGTTATCTTATCTACAAATATACTTCTCTATAAGATCAGCACAGCCTTCATTATGTTGTTTTAGCAATATGTGCAATATTTGTAGTAGTCGGTAGTTTGAACGATTTGATTTTCAACCTATGCAAAAGAGCCTTACCTGATCAATTGTGAACCAACGCGTTATCAGCGACAAACCGAAAACTGAAACATATATATAAAAGCTAAAACGGGATAAAACGTTCTAATCACGAAACCGAACCAGAACCCGAATCCTGGAAAAAAAAAAAAAGAACCATCCAAACTCTAGATGTAATGGGCTTGGGAAGCAGACAAAGTACTATGTCTACGTTAATGGGTTTGAGTCGCGAAAGCAGTCCGGCCACTACGCCGGATATAGAGGTACCGATGGAACCGATGGAACCGCTGGCTCAGAGAGCGGGCCAGAACGGTTATGTGGACCACCCGCACGTTTCACATTATCACGATGAAGAAACAGAAATAGATGATGGCCTGGATGTAGACAGCTTGCGAAATTCATTAGATTCTAGAATTGACTCATCTGCTAGGCTGGTGAACAACTACAACAACGATAATGTCATAAGAAACAAACGAAGAAGCTGCTGGAGGATTCTTATGGATGGACCATTAGTCCCAGTCGAACCGAATGTGACGATGATATTCCCTAAGCTACAGGTTTTTCCAGATGTGATTCTTAAAGGTGTACCATCGGTTCTGAAAAAAACGGTTTTAATAGTTTTCATCACCGTATGGGCGATTATTTTTCTTCTGCTAGCCAATAAATCTATCCTGTCATCTCCAATGATAGATGGAGAGCATGTGGATTTATTAAGATGTAGTGCGGTACCACAGGTTTGGTATGGCAAAAATGATATGTGCGGTCTTAATGGAGAAGACTGTTATGGTTCAAACGTGGGTAAGCAGTTCAAGTTCAAATGCCCTGCCGACTGCATAAAAGAAAGCTGGACTTATAGCGAAACTCCGGTTGGTGATTTCGAATCAATATATCGACCGTATGTGATTGGAGCTAATAATTCGTACCGGGCAGATTCATATGTTTGTGGAGCAGCTATTCACCAAGGAGTAGTTAGCAATCGAATTGGTGGGTGTGGAATAATTCAATTCACGGGACTCAAACTAACTGGCTTCGAATCGAAAGCTAGCAATGGCATTGAAAGCATCGGTACGGATGCAGAATTTCCCGCTAGTTATAGTTTTGTCGATACCAGTGGCATGATATTATCGGGCTGTCATGACTTGCGAGTGCCTATAATCATTGTAAATATTGCATTATCTCTTGTTTACGGGTATTTGGTGGGCCACCCAGGAGTATTCTTGTATGGATTGGTCTTGGTAGGATTCTGGACGGTGATACTAGCATCGAATCCACCTTTGGCTGGTGGAGAAGAATTAGCTGATGCAGAACTTATTTCTCTAGGATTCAGGAGATTACTACCGGCGTTACTGAGTACATATGTTATTTATAGCTTTTCCACCAAACCTCAGCTGTCCAACTTGTCGGCAAATCTCAGTAGGATGATTTTCTGGGTGTCAGGATTCTGGATTGCAATTCTCGAAAACTATGTGTTTGCAGCTTTGCCATTGGATAGATTAACACCACATGATTTGAATGCTCAGCCTGGTGCTTGGTTGGCACTTTTCATCCTTATTGGTGTCGTTTTAACCATAGCAATTGGCCAAGCCTATATCATTTGGAGACTAGGTAAATTCAAGCCCTATATACAATACTATTTGGCGGTTATAGGTCTGCTCATTCTACTTACATTTGTACCCAATCAGACACTGAGAATGCATCACTACATTTGGACGTTGATACTGTTGCCTGGAACAGGCTTCAAAACGACACCAAGTCTCTTCTATCAAGGATTGCTGGTGGGTTTATTTGTGAGCGGGGTAGCGAGGTGGGATTTCGATTCCATCCTACAAACATATGAGCAATTACGTCGAGGAGCTCCTTCATTTAGAGGAGGATCAGCAAAATTCATACAGCCCACCGTTACAGAAGGCAGTGATATATTAAAGAATATTACTCTTGTATGGCAAAGTCTCACTGAAGCGCGATTGGCAGATAATAAAGCCATTGATAAAGCATGGGATGGATATAGTCTTATCATTGACGACGTTGAACGGTACCGAGGCGATTCCAACATGTTCAGCATCACCGATTGGGCGGTTCAAACATTTGGCAATTTGACATCTACCATTCCTCTAACATATTATGTCCGAGTGGCATTTGCAGAACTGGTTGGAAGTCGAACTGGCGATTATACCCGATCAGGCACCATTGTTCTAGACACTGGGGAATGGACCGCGCCAGAAATAGGCGCTATATAATATATTGTGTATAAATATTGTAAATATTGTAAACTTCTAAATCCCGGCTAGTGGTATTTGTAAAAGATACTGTACACAGTGTGTATTATTCAAGTCAATTAACTGTTGAGCTGGTGGACCTCCTATCAGCCCCCTGCATGAATAAAAGATAAGATACCCAAAGGGCCCATGCACGTGACGGCGATCGTTCACTGATAGCTGATAACAGATAAACCTACCCCAAAGTGGACAATATCTAGACCAGCCACTGGGTCGAGACTGGTACTTCTCTTCGTGACATCAAGGACGAACCAGAAGTGAACAATAAAACAACCCGAGGTCATAACTATAGGAAGGCTTCTGATAAAAGTAACGCGTATATAAAAAGGGAGGTGTTGCCTTTGGTTTTTTTATTATTCGTTTTCCATACTGTATAACAGTTTTTGTTTCCCAGAATGCTGGGCAAATATTCCAAAGTGGCCTTGGGTGTGGCTGCTCTTGTGGCATGTGTTGATGCTATTGCCATTGACTGGTCTGGGTATTCGAAACGTGACAACAGTGATCAATCATTACTATCAGGCAACAGTGATTTTGTTAGTCCAGTAAGAACTTCTTCTGAACATGATTCATGTCCTGCAAACTCGCCTCTTTCGTGCTCAACCGAAGCAGTTCAAGACAGTTGCTGCTATGAAGGTACCAATGGACTATTTCTGTCCACTCAGTTTTGGGATTATTATCCTGTCACAGGGCCTGACAATCTATTCACGTTACATGGTCTTTGGAACGATAAATGCAATGGTGGATATCAACAGTTTTGTAACCCGTCTTGGGCTATTGACAATGCAACTGAGGTATTAGAGGGCCTGGGATATACTAGCCTGTTGGACGAGATGAACCAAGTATGGAAGAACCTATACAAAACGGATGAAGATTTGTGGGTACACGAATTCAACAAACATGGAACTTGTATGTCAACTGTTAACCCAAAGTGTTATGGATCAGATGCTGAAAAGTATCAATACGTTGGAGATTTCTTCACCACTGCGGTTGAACTGTTTAAAAAGTTGCCTACTTATGAGTTTTTGGCAGCTGCTGATATCCATCCTTCCACCACTGAAACATATACTCTTGAACAATTTCAAGACGTATTATCTCCTCATGTCGGTGGTGCATCGGTCTTTCTCCAATGCGACCAGCATAATGCTCTGTTGGAGGTTTGGTATTATTTCAAGTTAAGGGGCTCTGTAGCTGACGGAACATTTACTCCAGTCGATGCCATTGCAAAGTATAGCAAGTGTAAAGATCAGTTCTACTGGTTGCCAAAGGGTACCAAGAATGGTGGCGGAGGAGGGGGAGGGGGAGGGGGGGTGGCGGGGGGGGTGGTGATGGTGGTGGTTTATACCTGGGACAT
>JANIWN010000052.1:0-91636 GCA_030555635.1 Sugiyamaella neomexicana | reverse complement strand
GCTTGGAAATAACCTGGTAGCCAATACATATAACCAACATTTTTTGAAAACCTCTTAATAGTGTATACTGATATAAGAATAAATATATAAGTTGTTTACAGAGTAAACAGTTTCAGCCAATGCTCAATATCGAGTGGTTGATGGATCCAATTGAGGTTAAGAAAACATCAAAATAACTCACGATGAAATGGACTGAGGTTGTGCTGTCGGCCACCAATGTGCTGATGCTGGCATCTTCAGCTTACGGGCTAAGAGGCGTGCCTAAGGAGAGTGAGTAGAGAGTACTCGGCCAAGTGGAGCCATGATTCTGGGCAAGAGCCCACACACACCAAATAATGATACTAACAGATTGTATAAAAGAACAAGAATTATATAGACCTGATGAACACGGCAATTGGGCTTGTCTGAATAATCCAGAGGTGGTCATATCATTTGATAAGGTGAATGACGACTATTGCGATTGTCCCGACGGTTCAGATGAGCCTGGCACAAGTGCATGTGCTGGGCTTGTACCAAAAGGTCAGAGATTTTACTGTGAAAATAAGGGACACATTCCGGGCTATTTGCCATTTAATAGAGTGGACGATGGAGCCTGTGACTATGATATATGTTGTGATGGGTCAGATGAGAAAGAAGGAGATTGTGTGGATATATGTGCGCAGATTCATGAGGAATATTTAAAGGTACTTAAGCTGGAGCAGGATGCATTGGAAAAAGGATTGAAGGCGCGGGAGCAGCTTGTTGGCCAAGCCGCTACTATAAGGGATGAACAGCAGAAGGACGTAGTACAAAAGGAGAAACAGCTACAGGAAAAGCGCACCCTTCTAGATATCCGTCAGGAGGCTCTGCGAACACTAGTTGAAGAACAGGCGTCTGCTATATCCTCAGGAAAGATAACTGTCGTGAACGGCGAGGCTCCTGAACCGATTGCAGAAATTGCCAATCAACTTGATGAGCTAAAGTCAAGCTTCATTGAATATGCATCGGAATTAGCGTCTGTTAATTCAGAAAGAGTACAATTCGATACGATTTTGGAAACGTTAAAGTCTACATATAACCCAAACTTTAACGACCCAGCTGTCAAAGATAGCATCAGATCATGGGAAGAGATTAAAGGAAACTCTCAGTTTTCTGACGTCAATGAGGCTCGTGCCAAAGCTCTCGACATAGATGCCATTTCCAAAATAGTTGACCAGCTGCGCCAATATCGAGACGAATCGGCCACATCTATCGCTAAAGGAGGACCAATATTCAAAGTATTGTCGCTCTTTGTCCCATCTGGTAACCACCAGCGCCTTGCGGAATATCTATATGAAGCTCAAGTCTGGTTGGCTAGACAAGGGCTGACAGCATACCCAGCAGTCGACCATCCAGGAAGTGGTCATAAGCTAGGTAGTGGCGAGTCAATAGATCCCCCAGAAATACGCGATGCACGCAAAGCAGTTGAAGATCTAGAGAAAGAAATCAGTGAAATTCAGTCGTCCATTCAAAGCATTTTGGATGATCTTTCAGCAGATTATGGTACCGACGATGTTCTGCGTGCTCTGCGAAACGTGTGTATCGAAAACGCCGTTGGTGAGTATGATTATGAAGTTTGTTTCTTTGGCCAGGCCACTCAAAAAGGCAAGGGATCTCATACCAATCTCGGATCCTACTCCACCATGACCAAGGACGGTGATCACCTCACCATGACGTTTGAGAACGGCGCCAGATGCTGGAATGGGCCTATTCGTCGAGCTCGGGTCGAGGTATATTGCGGTAGCACGTCGCAAATCACCACGGTCAGTGAGCCTGAGAAGTGTGAATATTTCTTTAAAATGACCAATCCGGCCGCTTGTGATCCTCAATTGAGATTGAACCCACCGATCATTCATTCTGATTTATAGATTTACATATCTCATTTACTTTTGTCTATCTAGCTGCCTGTACAAGCCTTTTGCCTGATTCCTAAATATACTGGATGCCTTCCTACCCATAATGTGGCCATTAGCCTGATTGATTGGCGATCTGGGGCATGGTTTTGAATAGTTTGAAACACAGTATAGGGGCTAATGACGATCATATACTTACTTGAAACAGCTTTTACAGTGAGAACTGATTGTCTTAAAAAGGTCAATAACGCTTTCTTTCCTCTCAGTTGAATCCAGAGCAGACACAACGTTCGCTGAGTAACATCTTGTCTTTGTCTTGGCTGTCTGAAACGCTTTTCATCATTGCTATAATGTATATATCATGACGTAAGCAAAGCTCTCCATGTGTTTCTTCGAACTGACTTGGCAAACCTTTTGTTCCATCATGGTTATTTCTTAAACACGGAGTGTCTTCGGTGTTTCAACAAATTATCCTCTGACAATTCAGCTATTTGGAAGACAGGACTGTATCGCTTGGCATGTCCTGCATCAAACCTGCATCAACGATGGGCATTAGATCTTTCTAAAGTCAACTAAGAACCTTTTTTGTCATTGCCCTACCAATATCTTTGGAATGTTTTCCTCAGGTCATAATCAGGGTTACCTCTGAATAACTTCAAAATAGATTTTGCTGTTTTCGTCGATATCTACAGCAATACTTCCTGTCCTGTCTCGATACAGATCTACATAAAATACATCATCATGTCCGAGATTGGAAGTTGGCAATGCGGATTATGAAGCTTTGCCTACTTCCCGAGTTCAGCCGAGTGTTTGACAGGCCTTTGATCCTTCATAACAGGGTATCCCCTCTAGTAATTACCCCGATGGCCTCTGCGGTCATTACGCATAATATCAGAAGTAAAATCTGAAGCATGTATCTGTTGGTGAATATAGTTTAACGGCTTTACCTGTTACCGATTGACGTCATGATAGAAGACTAACAGTCTACTACACGTGGGCCTTGATAGCTATATATATATCGCTTGCTTTCGTTAATTGGCCTATTCCTTGCTCAGTTCTATTCAATATTGTCATGTCGCTCTCTACTACTATCACCACGCCAAGCTCAACTAAAGACCCTAAAATGGTTAAAAAGCCACTAAGACAGAATTCCCTCGAAGTGAAGGAAAAGCGTAGTATTATAGATCACAAACGGATTGCTTCTTATGCATTTGCTTTTGATATTGATGGTGTTTTGGTGAAGGGTTCAGAAACTATCCCTGAGGCCCCCAAGGCCCTTCACATGCTAAATGGAAATAACAAATATAACATCACAGTGCCATATATTTTTGTTACCAATGGTGGTGGTAGAACTGAAGAGCTTCGTTGCGAAGATCTATCCAAGCGGTTGAAGGTTCCAGTGTTGCCCGAACAATTTATCCAAGGCCATACTCCTATGAGAGATCTTGTTGGGAAGTTTGAGACTGTGTTAGTCGTGGGTGGTGTAGGTGAAGCCTGTCGTCATGTCGCCTATAACTATGGGTTTAAAGATGTGGTAACTCCCGGCGATATTCTCAAATGGAATCCTAATGTGTCTCCTTTCAGAACGTTAACCGATGAAGAATACAAAAATTCCAAATCTCGGGACTTTTCTAAAATCTCCATTGATGCTATCCTGGTTTTCGCGGATTCTCGTGAATGGGCTTCGGATCAGCAGATCATCTTAGAACTTCTTATGTCGAAAAACGGTGTAATGGGAACTATTTCCGAGACTCATAATGAGGGCCCACCAATCTACTTTGCTCATAATGATTTCCTGTGGTCTACAAATTACAATCTGAATAGAATTGGAATGGGTGCACTTGCTGTATCACTTTCTGCCTTATATCAAGCACATACTGGCAAACCATTAGATAATGTCATTAGATTTGGAAAGCCACATCAGGAGACATTTGCCTATGCCGAAAAGGTGTTGACAGATTGGCGTCAAGAGTCTTATGAGACTAGATTTCCACCTAACAGGACGTCATCAGGTACTTCACTCAGTGAAGGTAACAAGACTCCACCAACTGCGTCCACATCTCCAATGCTAGACGGCGAAGTTGAAGAAGCTCGCGAAATCCAGGATTCTCTACCTTCTGCTTCTACTGTCTATTTTGTAGGTGACACTCCTGAATCAGATATTAGATTTGCAAATACATTTGACAGGAGATGGCATTCTATTCTTGTCAAAACCGGTGTATATCAAGATGGCACCGAGCCTGCGTTCAAACCAAAGACCATTTGCACAAATGTTCTGGAAGCGGTTGAGTTTGCAATTGAGCGTGAACATGCTAAGGAGGTTGCCAACTTCAACAAGGCTGTCGAGCATCGAATGGAGCTTCCTGTTTCGGCTGTTGAAGAGCTTCATCCTCATGTTTTAGAGGAGCTTATCAACAAACCACTGCCGTAAAGTGCATGCTTTAGATATATACGAAAAGCATGATATTGCTATGACTGATGAATACAAGGAATAATTTTATAATACTGGATATTAGATATACAATTATTATACACAATGAATCAAAGCATTTTTTTTAGACAGAGCCCAGTTCCCTAAGGAAATAAATAAGTAAGAATACAAATCAAGCATTAGATTCCAGAACGACCAGCACCCTTTGGCAATTTTTTATTTCCACTACCAAGTTCCTCGATCTGCTTGCCCTTATAGAAATGAGGGGCTAGCTCAACCAACCATTCAGCTTCAATGGGCATGCAATTTCTCATAAATTCTTTGCTGGTTAGAACCAGTTCATGATAAATGAGCCATTTGGGTTTTGTGGCAAACACAACACTGGATGGATGAATATGAATTGTCTGGTTGAGTCGAACCGATCGATAGCTATCACCACTACGATTTAATCTAGCAGCATTGGGAAAAAACCCTGCCGTAATGGCCATTTGAATGTTGACTAAGTTATCACTGCCACCTCGAACTTCAACTTCTACTCGTTCGCATAACCGAACCAGTTGGTCGCGAACATCACGGGCTCGGGAAAGACTTTTAAACTGTAAAAAATTATCTTGGGCCCATTGATAGGAGAAATCTGTTTCCACCCATTGGTTCCATATTTCTAGCAGAGTAAGATGATCGCCTCCCGGTCTTGTGAAAGCTTCTCGAGCTTTGTCAGCAAACATTTTCTTATCCTTTGGTCTAAAAAATAAAGATCCCGATTCTCCAACCATGGAAACTATTGACAGCACTTGCTCGACGCAGTCATATTTGTCGCTTGCTAGAATAGCTTTGGCAAGCATAGGGTCAGTAGGGAATTCAGCCATCTGCCGACCCAGCTTAGTCAGTTCACCACGATCGTTTAAAGCACCAAGTGCATAGAGCTGCTCCAGGGCTTTAATTAATGATTCGTTCGGCGGGGCATCCATGAAGTCGAAATTTAGAATATCGTTAATGCCCAATGACATCAATAGGAGTACAACACTGGAAAGATTTGATCTGAGAATTTCTGGCATTGTATTTCTAGGAAGCTCGTTGAAAAATGACCACTTGGTGAATAGGCGGAAGCATTTACCAGCCTGTACTCTTCCTGCTCTACCAGCTCTTTGATCAGCACTAGCACGAGAACAAGGACTAACTACAAGACTTTCCATTCCAGTACGAGGATTAAAAACATTTTCTTTGACAAAGCCTGGATCAATCACATACACAATGCCGTCTATTGTGATTGATGTTTCAGCAATGTTTGTTGCAAGGACGACTTTACGAGCTCCTTGTGGTGTAGGATCAAAGATTTTCGATTGTAAATCAGGTGGTAGATTAGCATAAATAGGGCAAATAATCATTTCAGGGATCTTATTACCAAGTTTCTTGCTAGTTTCAGCCAGGTTCTCTGCGGCAGTTTCGATTTCATCCTGTCCAGTAAGAAACACCAAAATATCTCCTTTAGGCTGGGTGGTATGGATTTGAAACACCGTTGTAATAGCCGAGTGCAAATAATTTGCCTCTGGCTGGGTTGTATAATGAATGTCCACGTCAAACCTTCTACCAGGCACGTTAAAAATAGGAGCATCATCAAAGTATCTGGAAAACTTTTCTGCGTCCATTGTAGCAGACGATATCAATAGTCGAAGCTCAGGACGGGCCCTAGCAATATCCTTGACAAGACCGAACAAAATATCTGTATGTAAGGTACGCTCATGGGCCTCATCAATCATCAATGCAGAATACGATGACAATTCGGGATCAGTCAAGAATTCTCTCAAAAGCATACCATCGGTCATATACTTGAGAACGGTCTTTTCACTTGATTTATCTTCAAACCGAATTGTATAACCCACTTCATGCCCCAGTTTGCAGCCAACTTCATCAGCAACACGGGCCGCTACAGACATTGCTGCTACTCGACGCGGTTGCGTACATCCGACTTTTCTGCCGTTCTTTGTGTAACCAGCTTCATGAAGAAACTGTGGTAGCTGAGTAGTTTTGCCTGATCCTGTCTCACCCACTACAATAAGTACTTGATGTTCACTAATAGCATCCAACAGCTCTTGTCTGTATTGATATACCGGTAATGATTTTCTCGTTTCGTCAATGGTTTTCACGCGCTGCTCTTCTTCTTTTATCCGCATCTCGAGTTCAAGTTGATCTTTTGATTTCGGAGGCATTTTTTTGTTGATATTATCAGCAATGAATTTGATATTCTGCGACTCATCAAAAACATATTCATATTCTTGAGGTTGCTTTTCACTAGAAGCTCGTTCCGTTCGCTTTGACAAAGCCTTGGCTGCTTGTTCATTTTCCCAGGTATCAGCATCAGTAATGACTTTACGAGATGTTGTAGCATCATCAATATAACGGCGGTGAAGAGCCTTTTCTTTTCGAGCTTTGTCAATCTTACCTCGTTCCGTAATGTAGTCTTCTGGCAATTGATACCCATCAATTCCTCGATCGATTTGCTTTCTTTCTTTGGCTATAGAGAGGATTTCTCGCTTATACTGAATATCTTTACGCTCTCGTTCAGTTAGAGTATCCCAGCCGTATTTCTCGACATCGTCTTCTAAATCATGGACTTCACGTTCCAAGAGAATCAGCTTATCCTGCTCACGTTTCGAGAGATATCTCTGACGTGCTATTCTACGCAGTTCAGCCATCTCCCTGGAGCTGGCCATGACTTGTTGGTGACCGTTCGGTTCAGTGTCGTGTGATGTTTTTGAATCTCTCTGCTTTAATCTTTGAGCAAATGCATCTCTTTCTTCAGCATCATTGATTTCAGATTCTTTTGAAATTTTTGATTCTTCTTCTTTTTCTTCCTCGGAGTGGTTTAGAATGCTTTGGTCATCTTCTGACTCATACGCAGATGATTCTGATTCTGATTCTTGAAACTTTCTTCGGCGATGCGACTCGCCATATCTTTCTTGTTCATCGCGTAAACGCTTATTATGTCTTGAACGTGATTCATGACTGTTGTCAGTTCTATTAGATCGTCTGTGGGAGTCGTCTTCCTCAATAAAGTCATATCGAGTTTCCACAGCCGGGCCTCGACGACCAACAGATGAGTGGTTGTTGCCATTCAAATGAGACTCAGAACTGTTCCCATGAACTCGATTAAATAATTCTTTTGCAAACTGTGCCGTTTCCACAGACTCCAAACCAAAGCTTTCCAACTCTGCTGCCAAAGCTGACGACGATTTGGCGGCCTTGGCTGAAGCAATGCAAAAGTCCACTACCGAATCATCGATTCCACCAGCTAACTTCAGAATGTTATCAGCTGTCCAAGTGTGAATCGAAGACGACGAGCTCATATGAATGAGTGGTACCAATCACTTGAGCCGAATGATTGAGAGTGACAGGATCAGTAGCTGGGGGTGTGAACTCTCACTTCTTAGGTGAAATAAGAGGCGCGCCGCACGTTTGCCTCTCGCATTATTAACATCGTCAACATTGTCAGCAGCTTAGCCAGCTTCTAGCTTCTGTTCAACGACATTCAATCTATACGGTCAGATCATATAACGCAATGTCGGACGAAACTCTCATTAAAGCCGAGAAGGATTACTCGGAAGCTCTTGACAAAGAGTTCCCAGAGATTGATGCGCTGGCAAAGGTATGTAATGGAACCAGGTACAGTGCCATCGGAACACATTGCTAACTCTATATATAGACGGACTTCCAGGCCGGTTTAGAAAAACTGCTTGTTTTGGAGAAAAAAGCCCGTCAGGCTGCAGATTTGGCATCATCCAAACGTGTTCTTGTCAAAGTGGTCGAACTAACTCGAGACTCTGGCAATTGGAAGCTTATGAATGAACAAGTACAGCTGCTTTCAAAGAAACATGGTCAGCTCAAGCAAGCAATAACTTCGTTGATCCAGGAAGTGGTCAAAGGAGTGGATCAGGCTCCCGATGAAGCCACTAAAATCGAGACCATAGAAAATATTCGTACTGTGACAGAGGGTAAGATCTTTGTAGAAGTGGAGAGGGCTCGTGTGACGCGAATCTTATCGAAGATAAAAGAATCCTCTGGCGATATAGATGGGGCTAGTGAGATTCTTGGTGAATTACAGGTGGAAACATATGGATCAATGGAAATGCGTGAAAAGACCGAATTCATTCTTGAACAGGTCCAGTTGTATGTTAAAAAGGGAGACTTTATCCAAGCTCTGATTATCAGTCGTAAAATTGTGCCAAGGTACTTTGATAATGAAGAAGTGCACGATTTGAAGTTGAGATATTATGAGCTGATGATTCAAATCGCTCTCCATGATAACAAGTATCTTGATGTGTGTCAGTATTATAGATGTGTTTATGAAACACCAAGAATCTCTAGTGACGAATCGAAATGGAAACAGGCCTTGGAAAACATCGTTTTCTTTATCATTTTATCTCCCTATGATAATTTACAATCGGACCTGATTCACAAGGTCGTCATCGACCCCAATCTGGAAAGCTTACCCTTGCATTCAGAACTATTACAGTGCTTTACTGCAGATGAGTTGATTCGCTGGCCCAAAGTCGAGGAGATTTACGGCTCGGCCTTGAAAGCCTCGAGCTCTGGCGTGTTTGATGCTAACACTCCAGAAGGTCGTACTCGATGGGATGATCTCCGTAAGCGTGTAATCGAGCATAACATCCGGGTGGTTGCAAAGTATTATACTCGAATCACCACGTCTCGATTGACCTCGCTCCTTGATCTTAATGAACGAGAGACTGAAGAGTTTCTTTCAAAACTCGTAACCCAAGGAACCATTTATGCGCGTATCAACCGGCCAGAGCGAATCGTCACTTTCTCCAAGCCCAAGGACTCAAATGATGTTCTTAACGAGTGGAGCTCTAACATTTCTACGCTCTTGAACCACGTTGAAACCATTGGTCATCTCATTACAAAGGAAGAGATGATGCATGGGATCAGGGCTGGTACTAAATAGACTATGTATTTAAATTACACACTTGTGTTTTCTGCTTTTATGGTTACGCCTCCGGCGGCTGGGCGCTGCCCAGACCTGTTGTTCTCGCTTCGCGAGATTGTGGGATGCTACGATTTATTGGCGCTTGGCTGGGTCGTTGATCTCGGACACTAGTTGTCGGACTATTTTCTCAACACGCTTCCGTAATTCGTCAGACTGGATTGTATTCTTATCAATGTGCTTGGTCACTGGCCTGTATATGCTATGCAGTCCGTCTCCACTATCGCCTCTGTAATTGGAACTTTTACTAGATTTTTTGGTACCATGCGGTTTATCGTTGTGCCTGCTAATTACTCCTTCCATAAGGACAGCTGCTTTGCCTCTTTCTCGCGATAAGATTTGGGGATCCTTTTCCACTTCCTCATCTACCATGTTTTCAATGGCACTGACTAACGCTTCATTGACAACCTGGAAAGAAAACCATTAGTACTTTGTGTCTCACCTTCAGTCTCGGTACTACTCACACTCTCTTTAAACTCCTGGTATAGCTGCCGTCGCACTTCATCCAGGAGGCCCTTCCTCTTGAACAACGTCACTAGTGTATCTGCATCTACACCTGCCGTTGCTAGATTATCGGATGCTTTATTCGCCTCCATGAATCCGCTGTGCTAGTTTCCTTTGGTCGTCACTATTGT
This sequence comes from Sugiyamaella neomexicana, assembly GCA_030555635.1. Lineage (NCBI taxonomy): Eukaryota > Fungi > Ascomycota > Dipodascomycetes > Dipodascales > Trichomonascaceae > Sugiyamaella > Sugiyamaella neomexicana. The sequence continues at coordinate 81,700 of JANIWN010000052.1, read as the reverse complement.
TTGATCTGAAGAACATCAAGATGTGCACACGGCTGGCAAGGTTCATGAGTTCCCATCGCCTGTGTGCAACGTGCTACTTGGCCACCACCAAGCTTGTAGTAAACAGTTGTTTCATTTCTAATATTTATTATAGTAATATAGGATAAGACTATCATCAGTCGGATACATAGTACAACCATCAATATAGACCCATGTAATATGACAGTTTGTGACCAAATCTGTTTGCAGCTGGAACAAGAACATAGATATAAACGAATGGACCGGGCTCGGTCGTGTGGTAGACGGAAACCGTAGGGTCCATTACAGGAGGATTGTCAACTTTATGATAGAGGATATGGCCCAGATAGCCATGTGCATCAGTCAATAGGTCCAACATCATATTATAGCTTGCTGACAACACAAAAGGCACTTGATACTTGACTAAACGACGTGAAGACCCGGCATCGAGAGGCAGCGAAAACAGCTCGGCCATTCCAAATGAAGGGAGCTTCATGGGTAGTATGCTCCTGATATTATCTGCCGTTTCGCCATCTTCACATTGGATCAAAGCAAATGGTGCTGGATCTGTACTTGTATCCTTATGTATACTCATAAAAAGTGCCGACGGGAATCCTCTGCGTTTACACTCTATCCTGACAGCTGCTACAAACTCCTCATTAAATCTTTCATTATGAATGTCTGGATAGGGATATGGTAGAGTATTTTTACACATCAACGGCACATCAAATTCTGGACGATATGATCGAATAAAATCAATAGAATCTACATATCTGGAGATTTTCTTCGCCTTGCTAGACAGAGGCAGAATATCCGGCATGCTAGTTATGACATTATCCGTATATAATGGTTAATACTACATGTCAGGGACTTGGTCGTACTCTCTATATATATGCCAATGTGAGAAAAAGTCCATAATACTTTTGAACATGTCATGAGACTGTCCATAATCAAGATAATCTGAGATATATTGCAGGATATGTTATAAGCGTTTTCAGTAAATCAATCTGACCCACGCTCCTTCGGCTGTGCACATAGTTAAACTATGGTCAAGTGAAGCCTCAGTGAGGCCATTTTAAGAACCTAGACAGGTTCTCGGCCCACAATTAAAAGGAAGATAGTCCATATACGTGGTTTTCCTTAGCTCCATCTTTCTGGACGGAAATCTTGGCGTTGTCTTCGTGTTAGAGTGATGCATTACATATACAATATAGTATCCTACTGTTCCTCTTTTGAAAACCACCGGACCCGATCCATCACTACCTGCTCCTCTGGGAAGCACATCATTAGAAAGGTAGTTGCACCGTTGTAGAGATTCAAACGTAATACCTTTATTATCAGTTCCAAATGCTTTTAAAACTTCCTGTTCGAGCATATTAAACTCGCTTCTCCCTAGCGAGAATGAAATAACGAATGCAAAGACGCCGTGGTCCCTACCAGCAAAACTATACACTTGACCACGAAAGATCCTTGGATATCTTGTTTGTTTGGCAAGGCTCGCGACCCTCGTCTCCTTTCAGTGGGGGTTTCATATTCAGCAGGAGCATTGTAAAAAGTCAATAAACATATGGCAAATCTGAACCTCGTGCTAGAAATGTTTTGGATTCGGAGTCGCAACTTTTCATCAAGGCAGTAAAGGATTCGGCCAATTGCCTAGCAGTTATCTCGGGTCCCTGGACTTTGCGATTGTAGTTTGATAGTGACCAGCACTCTCGCCAACCACAAACTCTGTGGAAGTATCTAGAGTCAACGCATGGAATCAAACTGGACATCGAAAGCCCGTCTCCTCTGTCACGTCTAGCAGTTTGTTCACATGTTCATTAAGCGAAAGAAGCTGAAACCTGCTGCCTTGGAACTGAGGACGAAGCAACTCTCGAAATTTTCCCAATCTTCACCACTAAGGGTGATATGCCATCTCCTAATAACGGATAGAAACTGATTTAATATCTTCTACATCGCGGGTTAAACCATACTGAGATCAAACACTTTGGTAAAGTATCAAGGAGAAGTTGACAGTCTCAACCGACGCATTACGAGCCCTTCGGAAGTTTGCAATTCCAATGGGAACTTCACCTAAGCAATCTAGCAAAAGTTTGGTTTCATGCTTTTCAGCCCACAGTGATAATGGCCAAACCAACTCTGAAATCACTGCAATCAATATCTGACCATAACGGATATGATCACAGCGATAATAGCCAAACCAACTCTGAAATCACTTGCAATATCCGACCATAACGGATATGATCTTTCCCCATGTCACCCCATATATGCGTTCCAGCGATTCACGGAAATAAATGCCTTGACCATATATACCAATTACGAGTTACGAGCACTTAATATTCTTTTATTCTACAAAGTTACAGAGAACAATCTATTTTCCAAGAACATAAGTGGTGTGGCACTTACCACAGTATTGACGCTCGGTCTTGTTGACCTTGTCCTTGTGGTGAGCCATGAAAACACCAGCACCACATTTGGTACATTCACGTCTAAGACGCTTGATGGTTCCATCCTCATCAACTTGGTAGTACGAGAGAACAGCGAGCTTGACCTTCTTTCTCTTGTGCTTGATCTTCTTGGGAGTGGTGTAGACCTTCTTCTTTCGCTTCTTACCACCACCACGGAGACGGAGCACAAGATGGAGAGTCGACTCCTTCTGAATGTTATAGTCAGAAAGAGTACGGCCATCCTCAAGCTGCTTACCAGCAAAGATCAAACGTTGTTGATCTGGGGGAATTCCTTCCTTGTCCTGGATCTTGGTCTTGACATTGTCAATAGTATCGGACGACTCCACTTCGAGGGTGATAGTCTTACCGGTGAGGGTTTTGACGAAAATTTGCATGATGAAATACCACGGTTCGTCTGCAAAAAGGTTCAATTATTGCTTCTTTCTTGCCGTGAAGAAAAGGAAAAGGAAAAGAAAAAAGATTTCAAGTCAGCCTCTCCTGCCAATTCTATTTATACGAGCATGCAAAAAATCAGAAAATTGAGTCTCTCTATTAAACGGTGCGTACATTTCAGCACACACCACCCTAACCCATCGCGCCACCCGACGTGCGGACCGTGCGGCAGTTCGTCCGCGGACCTGCTCGTGATGCCTGGGTTTCCTCGTGACACTTCAGGGTTTGCCTCCGGCGGCTGGGCTCTGCCCAGACCCGTGGCTCCGCTTCGCGGAGGGCTTGGAGTTGGAAATGGGGGAGGGGCAGGGGGAGGGGGAGTGGGTTGAGGTCCAGGCTGTTGATTGGTGTATGAAGGGTTGTAGGGAGATGAGGGGCGTGGCTAGTGGCTAATGTCGATCTAGATAAGATAAGCCATATAGGGTTTACTTTAGGCAATGACCATTTAGTTCACACCCCCTTTTTATTATACCTAGGATTTTGATGATGAGTATGTTTCCACATTGGTTCGGGCTTCTCTGGGTGTTTGAAAACTGAATTTGAAATTGTCTTCTGTGAAACTCTGGAATACTGCCAGGTAATTCGCTGTTATTAAACTCAATAATTGCATAACATCTCCGATGCAGTATATCATACGTTCTGCATATACGACAGCCAAGCGAGTGATTGGAAAGCACACCATCCATAGATACTATGGAGTAAAAAGCTATTTACAAAATTTCACCCGGTATCACAGGGCATGCTCATGGCCATACATTTGGGATTGGATTGCAAGATACTAAGTGGTCTTGGCCCACCCGGGACGATATAACAACCTCAACGGCCCAGATCACCGGGCCGCTGCATCATTAAAGTTAACGGTGGATCCACACTGGAACGTGAATTGTCAAACGTGAAACGTGAAATGTGAAATGTGGGACATGATTCATGCACATCAGATCGATCGCATCAGTCGAGACATACGAGCTACTCCGTACAGCTATGAACATCAGTACACAGCAGAGCCCAACACAGTTCATCGCAGTTCATCACAGTTATCACAGTTATCACAGAAGTTACTGTCAAATAATAACGGTCAACACATAACTCACAAAACCAATCCACTCTCCTCTTCTTCCTCCTCTGCTCCCTCTACCCCCTCTTCTCACACTACCCCCTCCCCCTCTCTATCACGTGAGACGCATGGGTGCGGGCGCCTGTACTCGGTCGTCACAGTGACACGCTACTACCCGGTTACAGAAAACAGACCTCGTTACGTGGCTTGAAGATACAGCCCTGTAATATTTCACTATTTCACTATTTCACTCGTCAGTGTATAGACATATATATATAACTGGACTGATATAAATCATCTCTCACGGGCAAAAGAAAAAATACTTTTGATAGTATTGAATTGGACCTGATTGCACAAAAACAGTCGAAGTTTGGGCGTGAAATTTCCAACAACTTGTCTGGAAAGTAAGTGATGATGGTAAAGGTGTGGTCCATTTCCTGTACTAACAAGACTCAGAATACGTTCATTATTTGCATATTAACAAGCGACATTTTGATATCTTTTTTTTTTTGTTTTATTGTTCTGTTTTTTTTGATCGTTTTTTTCTAAAAATCTCTCTGTTTGCAAATTTCAACCAAATTCATATATCGACTGCCTTACCACTTGACCTTGTTGCAATGTCGGACCAATCGTCGCAATCTTTGGCTGAGACCCTGATGGCCCAACATGGAGTTTCAGAACCATCGCAACTCACCAATGGTCATCATCAAAACCATGACAACAGCAGCGAGGGAGCAGTAGGAGTTGAGGCCGAGTCAAGCAAAGCCAATAGCGCCCCGGAACCAACACCAGCATCTGCTGCATCCTCGTCATCGAATAATAAATTCGATATCGAGTCCTTGGATGCTTTCCCTACTCTGGGGGTTAATTCTCCTTCTACTCCATCATCCACAAAGGGAGCTGGTGCTTGGGGTGGTTCTGCATCGTCGGCTACCTCGACAAATAATCGGACCATGTCTCCAAGGCCCAATGCTTCGGTACCAGCTCGTTCGGGAGCCATTACGGAAAACCTGACTCTTCTCAGTTCAGATCAATCTCCAAAGGCACGGAATATTCTATCGGAAGTTCTTGTCAAAGTGCGCAAAAATACATTGACTTCGGTTGATAGTAGCACTAGTAGGACCACGGGTAACACCACTTTTATCATTAGAGGTTTGCCCGAAAATGTGCAAAAAGCCAAGCGGGATCTTTTAAAAGCTTTGGCAATTAAAACTACCAAGACCATTCAAATCCCCGCTTCGTTACGATCAGCCGTTATTGGCCCAAAAGGATCGACCTTGAAACCTATTATTGAGGAATCTGGTACAATGATCGATATTGCTAAAAAGGAAAATGGAGGAGACGAGAATGATGATGATGACGATGAAAAAACTGTAAATGTTACTATTGAAGGTGACAAAGGGGCCATTGCGCTAGCAGAAAAGAGGATCTTGGATGTGGTATCTAGCCGAGTACGAGAAATCACCTCGAAAATTCACAATGTCGACCCAAGGCTAAATAGGTTTATTAAACAACATGTGGACAATGAACCTGCGTTTAAAAATCTCAACATTGTTGTATCTTCAACCGGTAATATTAGCATATCGGGAGAACGTAACACAGTACTTGAAGCCCGAGCAAACCTGGAAACAATCATTGCCGATTTGAAAAACTCGTTTGCTAGCTCGTTTGAAGTGGTTCCCGAAGTTAAGTCGAGATTCATTTCCCCAGATTATATTTTTGATAATTCCGGTGTTTCGGTTATCATCACGGCTGGAGCTCCCACTGTCGAGCTGTTTGGTCCGGCTGCTAGCATTCCTAAAGCGAAATCGTTACTGGCAAAGCACGTTTCCGATTTGGGTGTATTATCAGTAGATATCTCTCGAGCTCATGATAGGACTATTAGTCATGCCAGAAATCTAACCAGATACTTTTTATTTTCTGGTAAATTGAATCAAGTTGAAAAGGCAAATAACAATGTCAAGATCTCTGTTCCCTCGATTGATGCCTTGTATGGCGAAGACGAGCCTAGCTCTGTTGTATATGAGATTGTTGGAAATGACAGCGAGGCCATCAAATCTGCCAAAAGAGGCCTTGTTGCACTTGTCAATTCATATCCACCTTCATCTTTCAAGGTGATTGATGATTTAGAACCTTTTTTCTACCCTCATGTTATCAAGTCTGCCAGAGAAATCAAGCAAGAAGATTTTGTTGATGTTATTGTTGCAACCAGTAAAACCACTAGTAATCCTCGCCTACTAAAGGAAATTCTTCTTGTTTATACTGGCAATCCGAACCAAGACGAAGATGACTTTGCTCCTAGTCCAGAGGAAATCCAGAAAACTTTGGATAAAGTGTCGAGCAAATTTGATTCCATTCGTAGCAAACAATCGGATATCACTTCGAAATCCATTGAAGTTTCTCAGGAGAATCATAAATATATCACTGGGCCTAATAATACCACATTGAATGCTATTTTGAAAGGTGGATCGGAAAGTGAGCCTTTTGTCAGCGTTGCTATTGGTACTGGGTCTGATGGAATATCAAAGGCTAAAAATAGTGTCTTTATCCGTGGTCTCAAAGCTGAAGTCGATCGAGTGTCAAAGGAAATTGAAAACGTCATTGAGGAATCTAAAAACTATGAGATTTTGTCTGCTTATACGACTAATTTCACATTTCCTGTAGACCATATTAACAAACTCATTGGTAAGCAAGGAGCTCATTTGACCAAACTGACTGAAGAATTTGGAGTCAAAATCGACGTTGATGAACAGGGTAATGGTATTATTAAAGGTATCAAGAAGAATGCTGATGAAGCCAAGATTCGGATCCTTAACTTGGGTCGCAAATGGGCCGATGAAGTGAGTATAAAACTCAACATCCCTAATGAGCACCATGCTACTATCATTGGACAAGGCGGTAAATTTGTTAAGCGATTGATGCAGCGATACGATGTGCATATTCAATTTCCTCGTGCTGCTTCTCCATCTCCAGCCCCCGATGAAAAAGAAGGCAAAGATAGAGACGGACTCAGTCGGGATCAGGTTTTAATAAGAGGTCCATCGAGTGGAGTAGCAAAAACCAAAGGAGAGATTGAAGAATTGGTAAAGTACGAAGTGGACCATTCCTTTAGTCAAACTATGAGCGTGCCTGTGAATAGTTTACCTCGCATTATTGGCCGACAGGGAGAGTATATCAATGAAATCAAGGAGTCCACTAATACTAGAATTGATGTTAAAGATGGTAATGAAGAAGCAGAAGTACAAACAGCTAAAAAAGACCGCTCTGTTGATATCGAGATTGTTGGCACCAAAACAGGTGTGAAATCGGCCATTGAAAAAATCCAGAATATTGTTCAGGAAGTATTGGATACCACTGAAGTAGAAATCGACGTGGATCCAAAATATCATGGCGCTCTCATTGGACCTGGCGGATCTGTTCGTCGGGAAATCATCTCCAAAGCTGGTGGCCAGCCAGATAAGAGTCGTACTATCCAGATCCCCCCTGCTGATTCCAACAATCACAAAATTAAGGTTAGTGGTAATCGCAAAGTGGTTGACAAGATTGTCAAGCAGATTAAAGAGATTGTTGATGCACGGGAAAGTCAGATTACAGATGTCATTGATGTTAGTCCGGAACATCATGGAGCTCTTATTGGACCAGGAGGGCTTGTTAAGAAAGACATTGAAAGCACATATAACGTTGTTCTTTTAATACCTCGCAAGGGAGCCAAGAAGTCGGATGGATCGATTGACGATGGCATTAAAATCGTTGGAAACAATAAAGATGAAATTGAAAAGGCAAAGACCCGCATCCAGGAACTGACTCAAGACTCGTTCCAGCTTGAGGTCCAAGTGCCGAGACATTTGCATGCTGAGCTCGTCAACAGAGGCCTCTACCTTCGCAAGCTCCAACAAGATTTTGGTGTTAAAGTGGATCATGGTCGCAATAGTGGCTCGGTGCCCAAGGTGCCGTCTATTCCTTCTCCTCCTGACGAAGCCTTTGGTGAGCCAGCAGCCGCTGATGAGTCAGTCGGCGGTGCCATCAAGTATAAATTCACCATTGTTCCTGAAGGAGCTACTACTGCCAGTGATAGTTCGACATCTAATGGCAGCAGTACCACTGTGACGTGGCGTCTCAAGGGAGACGATGCCGGATGTGCCAAGGCCAAGGAGCAGATTGAGAAATCCATTACAGAACTCAAAAAGCATGACAGTATAGGATATTTCTGGCTCGCTGGCTCGTCCAAATATGGTACACTTATTGGCCCTCAAGGATCTCGCATCAATTCGATCCGAACTAAAAGTGGCTGTACTATTGTGGTTCCGCCTGCAGACTCTCCAAAACCCATTATCCGATTACGAGGAAGCTCTCAGCAGCTAGAGAAGGCCAAGGATCTCATTGTCAAGAGTCTAGCAGGCAAGCAATAGCTACTCCACCACCCCCCTACCCCTCCCCCAAAAATTAAAAATCTCATGAACTTATAAAAGAATCTAGTCGTTAGTCGTTGTCGCACGCTACCTCCGGTGGCTGGGCTCTGCCCAGACCCGTTGCTCGAGCTGCGCTCGAGGGTCTCTGAGATCTTGTAGTCTAAGGCGACTCGCTCGCGAAGCGAGCGCTACGGGTCCGGGCAGCGCCCGGCCACCGGAGGTACGCCCCCGGTACACACCGTCAAAAATGTGAAGTTCGTGAAATATATATATACAGGTGGAGACGTGGGTAACTGGGACACATGCAAAAGTTGGGGCCTGGCTGCTGCGTCACGGGCTAGCTGGCGGTGGGCCCAGTTTTGGCCCCAGCATGGGCCGCAGCCTTTTGGTCGAGCTCGAAGTTCAGTCGCTCCATGGCCCGATACACCTTGCTCTGGAGATAAAAGCTTCCGGCTTTTTCTTTGGAGTTGACGTCAAATAGGTACTCGTACTTCTTCTGAACCAAGTCCTTGCTGATGGCGGCCTCGTCGATGTCTAGAATCTTACATGCCTCGTCGAGGCCAACACCGCCAGCTTTCTGGCGAGCGGCCGCGCTGGCACTAGCTCGCACCGATGCGCTGGACGCCTGGCGATACGCTTCCATAAACGCTTTACCAAACACCTGTGATCCAGTGATGACCACTTGCATCAGTAGTCGGTGAGCCTACAAACCCATGTTAATAATCTTGCCTCGCATCTTTTGTCTCATGTTTAACTTACCATTGTGTATGTGTGTGTCAATCAGAGGAATCAAAGTAAGAATATAATCGATTGATAATGTCTGAAATATTTATTCTACCAGTATATATATAAATCAGATACTTACCAGATGGGAAAATTAGTGTTCCCATTGACTGACCGGTATAGGCATGACAACTGCATAAAGGTGAGCCAGAGCGAACACTCTCAACCAGCCTCAAACCTGCTCTCACCGCTTCTACAACCACGACTATGACCAGAACTGAGTGGGCCATTGCTGAGAACGCGGTCGCTGGGTGTCTGGGGGCACTGCCTCCGGCGGCTGGGCGCTGCCCAGACCCGGTTGCTCGCTTCGCTCGAAGGCTGGGATTGTGAGTGAGCCTCTCGTCGCGACCCCCTCGAACTCAGCGACGAGCGAAGCGAGCAAACGGGTCTGGGCAGCGCCCAGCCGCCGGAGGCATTGCCCCGCACACAAACGACTGCCACCACCACTACAGACACGTTGTGTCGTTCACTGATACCATTACCACTTGTAATAGCTACCTGAGTTGATTTTTACCCCAGTGATTCATCCATCCATCCTAAACTCTTCTCTATTATAGGACATGTCCTTCAGAGACTGGTATTGGACATTTTCTGTTACCCTACTTAGAGACGGGGGGTGGTCGTTCCCAGCTGTCATACCCCATTCCTCCCAACTCCAGCCTGGCTAGCCGGCTTTTCTCCAGGCTTATGCCTGGCTCTACCCCAGTAGCCCAGCAGCCCAGCAGCCCAGCAGCCCAGCAGCACAGTAGCCCAACAACCGGCCTCTTTTTTATTAATTTTTTGAATATGGCTGGCTACTGCTACTAAGGATTCCGCGCTACTGCTACTGCTACCGCTACCGCTACCGCTACAGGTCCAGGTCTCCAACTCCATGACCACCAACCACCACCACCTTCACCCTATATATACAGAACGCGCGCATCATCTAAAGTATTCAAGAGAAAAAAAATTTACTTTGACGTAAATTACTCAGTCATAAACTTATAAATCCCTCTAGAGCACCTTTTAATAGGTTGGAGAAAATACAACGGAATTCTACAACAACCATAACAACTGGTCGGAATCTCTTGAATGTTTGCTTCACTTTGAAAAAAGTGACTGAGAGAGTGTCAGAAACGACCGAAGCTGTCATCGCTTATCACCTAACTAGATAACCACCAAGCCAACAAACAGTTCTTATGGTGTGGTATTTCTAATAGACAGGTTTAGTTTTGGTGAAAAATAATGAATGAACCAGAACCGTCTACAACGTTAGACGGAGTTGCTGCGTTGGCAGCAGCGGCCGCTGTGGTGGATAGGTTGGCCATCGACAAAGTAAAGACTCTAAGGCGACCATCTAATGATTCTCATACAGGCTCTCTAAACGTACTACTGAATCCAGTGGCGTCGTTCAGAACTACCGTCGTACCGGTTCCCTCTCCTGCTTTAGTAGCAGCCACCAAATTGCAGCCATCACCAACAGTACGACAACCCGCGTTATCAGAGACGGTGAAGCCGCCACCTTCGCCTGTCGCTTCGCCACAGACGTCAACGACAGTGACCAGAACTGCATCACCAGATGTGCCTTCAACAAGGCTCGCTAGCGTACAAGTACAGCAGGAGATAGAAGAGGTGCAAAAAGCGGTACAAAACGCGGCACCAGGAGCAGTGTCTGAAGCGGTGAGAAAAGCGTCGCTTGAAGCTGTACCAGAAGCTGTACCAGAAGCTGTACCAGAAGCTGTGTCAGAAGCTGTGCCAGAAGCTGTACCAGTAGCTGTACCAGTAGCTGTACCAGTGTCAGCTCCGACGCCAGTGACAGTACATCAGGCCAAATCCGAACCTCCATCACAGACCGAGTCAAAATCAGTAACATTAACTACAGATGTGTCCAAAACCGATTCCACAGATAATTCAGAATACCCGATTGATGCAGGCATCATTCGCTGTATTTGTGGATTTGATGACGACGACGGGTTTACAATCCAATGCGAGAAATGCAACGCTTGGCAGCATGCTCAATGTGTAGATATTGTGGACGAGGCCCAGGCTCCCGAAATTTATTATTGCGATAGATGTGGTGATAGAAAGGTCGATGTTCAAGCTGCTATTGAACGCCAAACTAAGAGAATTCAGGACAACGCCGCCAGCTCGAAGAAAAAGAAGCCGAGGCCCAGGAGAAAAGAAGGACGCTCTGATAGCTCGCCAGATAATAAGAGTAAGTCGGCTAGTACAACCAATAACAATAGTCCCAAGAACGACGATAGTAATGGTAGTATATTAGTCGTCAGTGCTAGTATGACCGATTTGGCGACTTCGGGCTCGACTTCTAACTCGGCTACTGCTAATAATAATGACCCAAATGACGATGTGAATGACTCTTCTTCAAGTAACAACAACAACAATAGTAATAATAACATGGAAACCAAACGTGGCAAGAGAAAAAGGGTAGCATCCCATGACAACATCAACAGCATACCCACAAATGATGAGGCCATAGTGTCAACTAGAAATGTCACGCCAGTAAGATCAAACTCTCCGTCACGTGAATTGGATATCGACCCCGACGACAGGTTCTATATCAATCAGAATTTCAAATGTCAGTTTGTGGGTGTTTCTAAAAACAGGCCAAATTCTGAAAGTGTTCAAAAGTATCTTGATTCAATCCCTTCTTTTACTCATTTAGACGAAGATTCTTGTTCTTTTCTGACGGGTCAGGAATTTGTACATATTAAACCTGCAAAGGTAAGCGTGCATCCAATAGCAGACCAGTCGAAACAGAAATTTACTGGATTCTCGAAATTCGGCCTGTTTCTTGAATCATCCATACAAAGGCATCGATTCGTCATTGAACAGTTTGGTGAAGTCCTCTTCCAACATGAATACAAGACAAACCCGGTTAATCAGTATCGATTATTTGGATGCCCTAAACCAGGAGTATTGTTTGTTCCGAATTTAGACGTTGCAATTGATGGAAGACGGATTGGCTCGGAAGCTGCTTTTATTCGAAACAGTTGTAAACCTAATGTCAAGTTCAGTACGATTGTAGTTGAAGGAAAGTCGTCGCATCATGTTCACTTTGTTGCTTTTGCTATGGAGCCTATTAAGGCTGGTAGTGAACTGACTGTGGCTTGGGACTGGGATGCAAACCATCCTATTCATAAGCTGTTGTCTGATAGTGATGGTGATGAAGACGGTTCGGAAGATTCGCTGACTATTGAAGAGCGACAGTTTCTAGTGCGGTCGTTCAAAATGATCCAACAAAGAGGAATCGAATGTGCCTGTAAAAGCGGTGCCGATTGTGTATTGACAAAGATGAAAAAGGCTGGACTGGGTGGTCCACGAAGTACTAGATTGAGTAAGAAATCTTTGGAGCAGAAACAGTTGTATTTACAAAAGCAGCAACTGAAACAGAAACAACTGTATGGGTTGAATGACAATGTTTTCTTGTTAGACTCTTCATCTTTCACCTCAAGCTCTCCCATCAGTTCGCCTAGTACTCCTGTATATTCTGTTAGAGAGGAGAGGAAGCTTCAGGGTACCATGTCTTTGATTGAGAAAATGGAACAAAGGGAGTCTGCTAAACGTAAAAGAGCTGTTTCTTCAAATGATGAATCAAACGATGATAGTAGCAGTAGTGATAGAAAGCAAGAGCAGCGGCTTGATGATACACAGTTGAACGCTAATACTCCTGTTATTACAACAATCTCTACAGAGCCGAAATCTCCTCGTTCGTGCTTTGAAAGGAGCGTGTCGCCAAATACTCCAAGTAACTTCTTGGCACCACAACAACCACCAGCTAAAAAATATCGGATTGACTCTATTTCTCCGCTTCAACCTTTGATTGTAACTCCAAATCAGAAACGACTAGCAAAATATCTCCTTGCTAAACAGGAGTACATTGCTAAAAGCAGGCAGAAATCGCCTCTTTCTCCTTCAAAGTCAAAACTCACTGCTAGTCCTCCTTCACCATCCAGACAGAAATTCTCTGGTTCACTACCACATGTATCTACTGGTATTTCGACTGTGACCACCGAACTACAGACGCCTAGTCCTGTGACTCCACGAACTTCTTTCTCGGGACTCAGTGGCTTGAATCAAAATCAGATACTGCCTACTGTTTCCAATGCTGCTCATACTGGTGTGGGCCCATCTCCTGCAACATCTATGGCTCCTTCTGCTACTGGTCTGGGTATTACACCAGTTAAGCCCACCGTGAAGAAGAAGCTGTCTTTTGCTGATTATAAGAAGAAACAGAGGCCGTCATCAACCTCAACATTAGCAAGTCCTATTCTCACCGCCCCCATTTCCTCTGCGACAACTTCAAGCTCTGCTTCAGACACCTCTGAGCAGAAATAATGACTATTTATTATTTTTTTATTGACTGGGTCTATGTATATATATAGATATTTTTACGAATGGGTTTTGTATACTATTATATTATTATTTTTTTCATTAATAATGAGGTTACTAGACGAGTTGTGTATCATCAACAAACTCAAAGAGCTTTTCCGGCGAGGACTGTAAGTCATAATCCGTGTCATCATAATCGACACACACTCCAGACATTGAACTGGACTGAGCAATGATATTGGTCTCTGATTGAGGGGTCTCGGCATACATAAAAGGGTCGTTTAGTACTGAATAATTGGAGATAACAGTATGCAAACGATTATGACTAGGTTCGGTATGACTTTTAAACATGAAACTAAGCGGATCGACATTTTCTGTTAGGATGCCAGATTGGTTAATACTGGGCTTATTCATCACAGAAATATTCGACGGTTCAATGGGCGTGAGTACGTTCAAGGGTCTCTTGAGGCAATGACTATTCAATAAATCCTTAGCGGTCGGACGATATGCGGGATCCCACTGAAATGCTGTCAATAATAAGATATCGTATTCTGATAAATGAGGCCGTTGGATGAGCTGTATATCGTGTTGCTCATATCTTGGGTCTGGCGGGTTCTGAATCAAGCCTTGGTCCTCGTCGGTGTACTTATCTAAACTCACTGCACTATTATTCAGGTATTCATCATAATCGTAATCGATGTTCCAATCGATATTCATACGACATTCAACGTATTCACTCAACGGAGCCCAACTACCACACACGCAATGACTGCCTGGCACCCCGAACTTTTGAATTTGTAACTGAAGCTGTTGGATATCATTTTTTCCTTCAAATAGAGGTTTCAAATTGGCCAGTTCACAGGCAACAGATGCAAATGCCCAGATATCCACAGATGAAGTATACCAAGTACTATGCAGTAAGAGCTCTGGAGCTCTGTACCATCGACTACCAATGTAGTCTGTGTACTGGGTGTGATACTCTCTGGATAAGTCTTTGCAAAGCCCCAGATCGGCGATTTTGACAATTAGAACCCTTGAAGACACAGAGGAGCCTCTAGATACAAGAATATTTTCGGGCTTGATATCACGATGAATAAAATTATGACTATGGATATGATCCAACCCCAGGATCATCTGCTGCAACACAGACTGGTATGTGCTACTATCCAGAGAGATGCCTGATCGATGATCAATAAACTCCTGAAGGTTACATTCCATACTTTCCATAATAAAGTGGGCCAAATGTGCACTGCCTAATACTTCAAATACATGTACAATATTTTTATGGCTAGGGACAGTTGAAAAGTAGATGGATTCACGAAACGTCTTGATATCATGTTGATGGCTTATTTTAGATATAGTTTTGATTGCCACCTAAAAAAAGCACACACTGTTAGTAATTCATGAGATAGCTAAAAAAAGTGTTGGGTATCATATATCGGGCAGTTGTAGTTACTAATGGAGGCATCTTAATCTTGCTAGACGAAGAAGACGATTCTTGAGACTCGGTAGTGGCTAGATGTACGATGCCGAACGCCCCAGTACCAATCTTTTTGGTAAATCGATAGATACAGTTCTCAGTCTGTATGACAGAATTCTCGGAGATCCTGATATTTGCCGGCATAATGGGTACAGGATAGAGAGACAACGAAAGAAGAGAAGTCTTGAGTGTAGGATGGTAGAAACTGACTTTATATTTTGTAAACAGTACGGCTGGTCTAGCAGTTGAAGTGGGTTAACGTGGGGTTAAAAGATAAGATAGGGAGGTACATTTGCAGCAGATCAATCAACTTTATAGAGCCATCTATCAAATAAAATTCATATATATATAAATATACATATCAATGTGAGTGTATCAGTGTGAGATCTTACGACTCGATAGATACAATTAGTTGTTTGTATTCATCGAAGGATACACGCAAACAAGAGGGAGTCTCAACCCCTATGATTGCTTCACGTAGGCAGATAAGAAAAGACATTTTACAAACTTCTATGGCCATCTCCGCTCTAATCCATCAGAAGACTTTATTCATCATTTAAATGACAAGGCCCCACCGTCGGTAAATATATTAGACACTATTAGTACTTCTCCAGAATGCAGGGGTATAAAAAGCCGTGCTGCACCATTATGTCCCACATAGTAGTATATATATATATGCACACGCGTTTCATACGCTCCATTTTATGAACAGAATAAACAGAGGCAGTGGCATACGTTATTATTCACATTTCCAGTCCAACATCCAAAATGAGTGCAACTGAAGATAACAGCGAGTACCCGGATATCGCGGAGGATCATGAAACTGAAGAGCCAAGTGGTGATTCAAAAGTGCATACTGATCCCGAGCTGGTAACGGTATTACTTCCTGCCGAAACGTTAACGGGAGGCCAGGGAGACATTGTGGGTTATCAGGAAGATGAAGATGAGAATGGCGAAAGCAAAGTAGACTCTTTAGCTAGCATTATAGAAACTGATAAGGGCGAACCGAACTCTGAAAAGCATGATACAGCTGTTGATGTTCAAGAAACTAACGATAAGGTCGAAGAATTAGTATCGAACAATGACACGAATAGTACAAGTGAACAGAGTGGCAATTGCGTAGCTGAAGCAGCAGATCTAAACGAGCATCATACCGAAGAGGCCGCCAAAATCACTGTTGCTAGCGACGACCAACCGGAAGCTGAGACAACCAACAGAGATGTACAAGACCATAATATCGTCACGGAGACCATCGACCCATATGCTATAGAACGGTCTGAGTCGATGACTGAGGTTTCTAGTACACCAAATAAATCACATGAACCAGAACAGGAAGTTGTTAATCAAGAGGGGCCACAGGTTGGTGATAAATCAGAGAAGGATCCTATTCATAAGGCACAATTTGGTGATGAATCAGAGAATGGCCTGCATAAGGACGTATCTGAATCTTTAGATTCCATTGAATCTGTTGATGAGAGAGCTGAAATCCCTGAAGATCATGAATCAAGCGAGCTCCCTGTACCTGATGAATCGCATATTTCAGAATCACCGATTGAATCCTCAAAGGAGGCACCAATCGATACTGATGAATCAACAGAGGCTGATAGCGATTCGGTTGAAAAAGCATTGAGCGAATCGAGTGAAGCACCTGCTCCGGAGGAAACAGCCAGTAAAACAGCTATTGAGGAGTCGTCGAAGCCAGCTGATGAATCAACTGTGAGATCTGCCGACCGGCCTTCTCAAGATGCACTACTCACGGCCCATGAGCAGCCTTCTAATTCATTACCGGAGGCTAGCGAGGGCACATCTCAGAATGACGATGAAGAACTTGGGAGTAGTGCAGATGCTGAATCTGAAACTGTGGCCAGCAGCAAGGAAGAATCAAATGACTATAAAGACGAGGCCCTGGTTCGGGCACCAAATGAAGACAGCACAACACAGAGTGAGAACCATGGGGTTGAATCTAAAGCTGATGAATCTGAAGCGAACCAGACGCATGAAAGTAACGACCCACAAGCGGAATTGAAGCAGCCTATAGAGCTAAGCAAAGAATTACCTGATAAGAAGCTTACAGAGGACAAATCTCAGTTACCAATTGATAAGTTGACATCGGATATAAAAGAATCTTTGGTATTGGAAAGTGGACTAGAGAATTCAAATGGATCTGACAAGAAAGCCTCAGTTGTGCCTGAAGTATCAGAACGTGGAGTTAACACCCAGGCAGTGGCATCTTCTACTGCCACGACGGCCACCACTACTACCGACACTACTACCACAGCGACTACCACAGCGACTACTACTGCTGATGCCGATCTAGCGTCTAGCCCTACTCGTCCAGTCATTGATAATACCGTTTATATCTATACATCGCTTACGGCAGGTAATTACCACGTTATGCCTGACACTATGCGATTAGGAACGATTCTCAAGGCTAATGATATCGAGTATGAAATGATCGATATTGCAACAAATACTAGAGCCAAGAGAATATGGAAGTATCGTGGTCTTTCAAAGGGTAAAAAGCTGCCTGCAGTTGTGCGCGACGATGAAGTCAAAGGTGATTACAAGGAGATCGAAGACGCAAACGAATATGGAGAAGTCCGCGACTTGGTCTTTGACGATTAATTCTCACACGAGTTCTATAATTGGGATTTCTTGTCTGTGAAATATTCACATAAATTAAATAAAAGATAATCCGACCTTGAACCAGGCCCTGCAGATGATTCAGGGACCATGTTCTGCATGTCGGAACAATGCGGCTGAGTCTCTTTGATAATATCCAAATATCTTTTTATATAAATTAAAAAATATCTAAATCATATATACTAAAACAACAGGGTCAGTATGTCCGATTCAGATTTTTCCGACTATGAAGATGACTTTGAGGGTACGTCTTCGGCGGTCATGTTAGGATTCGCTGATAAGCTTATTAATAATAATGATTTATTATCAATAACAGATAATCGATTAGGAGGACAGCCAGTAAGTAATAATGCCACCCCAGATTTCACAGCTAGCATTCACAGCTAACTGATATAGACTTGGTTCGAGTCTGAACCTCCATTAGATCTGGTAAAATGTAACAACTGCAAGGATTTGATGGCATTACTTGTTCAGATCTTTGCTCCATTAGATACAACATATTATGATAGAGTATTATACGTTTTTGCATGTAAAAAGCCCTCGTGTAGAAGACGAGATGGCAGCATCCGGGCCATCAGAGGTGTTAAAAGAGATAGTGCAAAGGAAAAGATCGAGGCAGAAAGGGAACAGGAGAGCTTGAGAAAGGAGCAGCTGGAAAAGAAAAAGAACCAAGAGCTTGATTCTCAAAAACAAAACTCTTTGGCCAATATAGGAGATAAGATTTTTGATGGCAGCACTTTGACAAATCCCTTTTCCAATCCATTCTCAAGTCCATTTGAGAATAAAGAAGAGGTAAAGGTAAAAGAACCACAAAGTAAGGACAAAAAGTTAACTCGAAATTTGGCTTCTGAACCTAGCGTCAATATAAGTACAACACCAGTGGCCCACGAGCCGGTAGGCGCTAGTATTTCTACAAAGTTTCCAGAATTCCCTGGCCATTTTATCCAGGTTGAAGGAGAGATCTTAACACCGAGAAAAATGGAACCCATCAAAGTAGAAACATCCATTGATGAAGATGGGGACGGCTCCGGATCAGGCTCTGCTGATATTGGCAAGGCCGCCGAAGCTGCTGCTGCAAACATTGACCCTGTATTTCAAAAATTTGTTGATCTTGTGGATAATAATCCTGATCAAATTTTACGATATGAGCGTCCTGCAGTTCCTATCTTATATTCATCTAAAGACGATCTCATTGACATCTTCAAGAATAACCGCATTCCCAGATGTCCCATCTCTGGTGGCAAGCGCATCCTTGAACTTCAGATTATGCCTCATTCTATTATGGTTCTTGAAGAGTCTTACGAACCTGATGATATCATAGTGAGCGGTATGGAATGGGGTACAATATTTGTAGCAACTTCTGAACAAGATGCCATGCCTGAACTAGATGATAACGGAGTTGGTTACACGGAAGAATGGATAGGTGTCCAGTGGGAGGAAGTCGTGACTCATTAGCAATTTATTACTAGTGTAGATAAATAATTTGTACAGGTAGATTATATATATATATATATACATGATAATACGATATTATCGGTCTATGTTTTTTAAGGACATTTACAAATGTCGAGGGATAATAATCTCCTCAAAGGTTTGTAAAGAGTCTCCTTCTTGGAATGCGTCCCAATTTTCAAATGCAATACCACATTCTGAATCCTTTTTGGATTCTTTCACCTCGTCTTTGTGATGTTTCATAGAGGTGAAATTTCCTGTGTAAACGACTTTTCCATGCCGTAATACCTTTACTTGTGATTTTCGTGACAACAATCCATTGGTCACTTTACAGCCAGCAATTAATAGTGGTCTTGATTTTTTTGTTGAAATACTAAACACTTCACGAATTGATGCTTCACCAAGTATCTTATGCTTAATATCAGGCTTAAGTTTGCTACTAAGCATATCAGATACGCCTTCTAAAAGTCGGTAAATAATCGTATGAGAGACAATCTCAACTTTATTCTTCGACGCCACTGCATGAACTTCACGGGGTGTCTTGACATTGAATGTTAATATAACAGCATTTGACGTCTGGGCACGCGTAACATCGCTTTCAGTAACATCTCCTACACCGCTGTAAAGGACTGACGCCTGAATATCGTTATTTCCCAGCCCTTCAATGCTATCTCTAACAGCTTCCGCTGATCCACTAACATCGGCCTTGATAATAAAA
The DNA here is from genome assembly GCA_030555635.1 of Sugiyamaella neomexicana. Taxonomy (NCBI): domain Eukaryota; kingdom Fungi; phylum Ascomycota; class Dipodascomycetes; order Dipodascales; family Trichomonascaceae; genus Sugiyamaella; species Sugiyamaella neomexicana. The sequence continues at coordinate 61,938 of JANIWN010000052.1, read as the reverse complement.
TTAACCTTTTCCGAGCCACTGGCTTCAGCAGATTTATCTTCATTTCCCTCTTGTTCTTCTAATGGAAGTCCCAATCGTAGTCTCTCTTGTCTCTCCTGCTCTTTTATTTGATTCAAATGCATCTGGCGCCGCTTTTCATTAATAGCTGAAATATCTTGTGCTTCTTTGATTTGTGAATATCGAGTCGCCCTATTGTCAACAACTTGTTTGGCTACCTGTTCTGATTCGGCCTCTAGCACTTCATCGCCTGCTTCCGGAAGATCTTTCCACCCAAGAACCTCAATTGGAGTTCCTGGACCAGCTTGTTTAACGACTTTCCCTAGGTCATTCTTCAAAGTTCGCACTTTACAGTACTTTGTGCCGGCGACAATGACACACCCAGGCTTTAAAGTACCTTTGCGAACAAGTACAGTAGCAACACTGCCTAAACCTTTTTTCATTTGAGATTCAATAATCCATCCTTCAACTTTCCCAGTTGTTGGAGCTCTCATATCAAGTACTTCTGATAGAGTCAAAACAGCTTCTTCAAGTTTATCGATACCTTGACCGGTCTTGCCAGATACTCGAACAGTTTGAGTATCCCCACCGTATTCCTCAATTTCGACTCCATTAGCTGCCAAATCTGCGAGAACTTTATCAGCATCAGCATCTGGCCTATCAATCTTGTTAATAGCAACAATAATTGGTACATTGGCTGCTTTAGCATGTTTTATTGCTTCTTTTGTTTGTGGCATGACCGAATCATCAGCGGCAACAATCAAAATCACAATGTCAGTGATATTGGCGCCTCTCTGTCTCATATTGAGGAAAGCAGCATGTCCTGGGGTATCCAAGAAGCAGATTTCTCTTCCTGTATTTGACATTCTTACCGAAAATGCTCCAATATGTTGGGTTATTCCTCCATGTTCTGAAGCGGCAATCGAAGACTTTCTCAAATAATCCAACACGGTTGTTTTACCATGATCTACATGGCCCATAATGGTAACAATTGGAGGTCTAAGAGGAATGTTGGACATGTCCTCGGGGAGCGGTTCAGCAAATAAATCAGCACCTTGTATATCATTAATGACTACCTCATATCCCAATTCATCGGCGATCAGGTGAGCAGTTTCTTCATCAATAATGAAATCATGATTTACATCTTCAAAACCAAGTGATCTCATTCGTTTTTGAAGATCCGAGAATTTCAGTTTCAAGATATCAGCAAAGTTCGATACTGTAACGAACTTTGGCAGGGCAATAATGGGTCTTTTGTAAGTTACTTCTTTCACTCTTTTTGGGGGCGGTGGCTTTGAAATCAGTGGCTGCTGCGCCGCCGGGGTTCCGTGAGGGAGGTGTTTAGCCTTCGAAGCTCGGTTTTGCTGCTGCTGCTGCTGCTGCTGGACACGATCAAGACGGTCGCCTGCACTTTCCTGAGTCTCTTTCGAGGCTGGGTTCTCAACCTTTCCTCGAAACTGGCCATTACTTGAGTCTTGTTGGCCCTGATTCGGTTTCTGATTTGTCACACTACCAGGTCTGCTGCCATTCAAACTACCTGAGTTCGCTTGTCTGGTTGGTCGGTCGTTACGATTACGTTGATTGGGTTTGTGATTCTGATTCTGATTTTGATTGTTTCTCACGTGGGTTCTCTTTGCTAGACTTGAAGAAGGACCTCGCTGGTTCGCTTGTAATGCCTGATCAAGCGAAGGGCCCAGCTTTTTAGCAGGCCTGGCTGCCCTAGCAGCCATACCAGCGGCCATAATTCCTGCAAAAATACCGCCAGCTGCTGGAGGTTTTGGTGGTGCTGGAGTCGAAGCTGAAGCATTTGCACTGCAAGAGAAATGGCTATAGCCAATGTTCCTGTAACCAGGCCCAGCCGAGCAACTATCAGTGGCCCGGTTAACAGCCAACCATGGAATCGCGGCTTTTCTTATTCTCATTATCAAAATAAGAAATGACCGCTACCACCTCTGTCAATGTCAGATGCCAATTTGAAAAATTACGTCCCTGCAGATCGCCGGTTGAAATATTTAATAAAACATACGGCTGGAATTCTTTTGTCACGTGAGAGTTATATTGAGCTGATCATATATAGCTCTATTCATGTTGGTCCTCAACTATGGGATTGGTGGTAGATGATATGAAATGGGTTGAATACAATCGTACTTTTCTTCATTTGACAATTACATTTTAGTTCAGAAAGTATTGGTCAGATTAACATTTAAATTGTCTCCCAAAATCCCATAGGAAAAGGTGGTTACAAGGTAGCTATATGTATGTAACTTATAACATGGTCAGGTTGATATACTGACATGACTCGGTATTTGGATATCGTCTAATACTAACTGTCTCTAGTACAGCATATTACCTATGATCAGAATACTAACATGAACATGTCATGGAGAGTTTGGTTTAAACACTATGTCCCTGAATGCTATGGTGCCCCTAGCATTCAGGTATGCTCAAATCACAATGGACCTGCATCTCAACCACTATGTGGCTTATCATGGACTAGCATCAAGAACAATGTGGCTTATCAGGGACCGGAATCTCAAAAACCATATGGCTTATCATGAACCCGCAAAAAAGAACAATTGTGGCTTATCATTGAACCTTGATTTACCGCCAGGAGTATCCAGGCGCTTGGGCCAAGCAAGATGGCGTAGCAAGTCTTTTAATGTCTCCATTACCTCCCCCACATGCTATGCGGTTGGACAACTACCCCCTTCACGAGGTGCATTCTGACAACAGCCCAGAACCACCGGCCCCGGAGAAGCTTGTTCTATGCACCCAGAATACAACGTATAGCCAGTCGATCCAGTCTGGATCCAGTCTGGTTCCAGATAGCAGCGCGCGGGGTAAAAGAAAATGCTTCTTACTCATGACAAGTCTCTGGTTTAGCCGCCGGAATGTCCCCAAATGGCAGCCAGTTCCGGCGGCTATTCCGTTATCGAGCCGGAGATTACAAAACTTAAAAGGTTTATGCAATGTTGACCCCTTATCAGAAAAGACCTTGTATATCATTGAAGTTAGACAAATCTCCTCCTCGGGGCGAAGTATGTTTGCTTCAGCTCAGGCGAAGCGGGCCGTACGGGGAGGGGAGGCCATTATGGCCGCGTGAATGTCAATAATGAAGGCCCAAAACGGGACGAAACAGTCAGGGGGATCTTTTTTATTCATTTTTTTCAGTCTTGCCCTATTAGCGGTCTGACTCGCCTAATCCTGAGCGCTCTGCTATTTCTTGATCTCTCTGCCTCATTCTCTTTCAACTGCTAACACCACCAAAACCGTTGAACACAACTGCATAGGAGGCGCATATCAAGCGATGTTATGGCCGCCTATCGCAAGTCGAAATGTTATTGGCCATAAAGCTCGGACTTTACTTACAAAGAGTGTCTCAGAAGCGAGTCCATATCTGAAAAATTCGATAGGCTTGTTCTTATCATAGCTTTAATAGGTTAACAGGATCTTTGGCTACATTGCATATATGGACGATCAGAGCCTTTTCCAGGTGCACACGGTGCATTTTTTTTTTCCTGGGACGTCAACATTAGGCTGCTCAGACTGAGACTTGGGAACAGTGATAGTCAGTAGTAGAGAGGTGAGGGGGGAGGGGGATGTTGTATGGACGATAAGAGAGTTAGACGGATCTTTTCGGTCGTAGACCGATCCTGGGTTAATGTTATATATATAGGCCTGGGGATCTAGACAGGAACCTTTTTTTCTTCTGATTTTGAAAAGTATTTTGTCCTTTGATTATTACTTATCTTAAGCGACAAAATGGTTCACCATCATCATGATGAAGAAGAAGGCCTTGGTGGGCATGTAACTGAAGTTGGCGAAGTTAAAGTCGAAGATATCCCAGTAACTTCAGTTTTGACCTCCAAACATATTCACCCAATCATTACAGATCATCTTGTTGGTGCTGATGAAGAAGCTTTGGCTGCCTTGGGTTACAAACAGGAATTCAAACGTGAATTCGGATTGTGGTCTTCATTTGCTGTATCATTTGCTCTTTTGGGATTGTTACCATCCATTGCTTCGACCCTGTACTATGGATTAGGATATGCAGGAGCTCCTGCCATGACGGCTGGTTGGCTCGGTAGTATGATTGGAATTCTGGCAGTAGCTTGTTCCATGGCCGAATTATGCTCTTCTATGCCAACTTCTGGTGGTCTTTATTATGCTGCTGCCGTGTTGGCTCCTCCTGGCTGGGGACCTATTGCTGCTTGGATCACCGGTTGGAGTAACTGGCTATGTCAAGTTACCTCATCCCCTTCTATTGATTATAGTCTAGCATCGATGATGTTGGCACTCAAGTCTATGAATGATCCCAGTTATAGCGCCACGAACTGGCAGATTTATTTGTTAACGGTTGCTATTATGATTTTTCAATCTATAATCTCGTCAATGTCTACCAAATTTCTGGCTCGATTCAACTCAGCAGGCACTGTATTCAACTCGATCGCATTGGTGATTGCTTTTATTGTTATTTTAGCTGGTAACGAGCGGGATTCTCCCAAATTCAACAGTTCTTCAGAGGTTTGGGGCCAGATCGATAATCAGACCGACTGGCCAGATGGTATTGCCGTTCTCATGTCGTTTATTGCTATTATTTGGACCATGTCTGGTTATGATGCTCCTTTCCATTTAGCAGAGGAATGTTCTAATGCTGCCATTGCATCTCCAAGAGCCATTGTTATGACTGCATCTATTGGAGGTATTTTTGGTTGGATTCTACAAATCGCTATTGCATACACTGTTACTGATATTGCTGCTGTTTTCGATGATGAGCTTGGACAGCCGTTTGTCACTTATCTTACGCAGTGTCTTTCTCACAAACTGGTGTATTTTATTACTGCCTTGACAATAGTCAGTGCCTTTTTCATGGGACAAGCTTCCATGATTGCTGCTTCGCGTGTTTGCTATGCATATTCTCGTGATGGATGTTTCCCTATGTCCAGGGTCATGGCCACGGTCAACAAATATACAGATACTCCTGTGAATGCAGTTTGGTTCAATACTATTATTGGATGTCTACTTCTTCTGTTGATTTTCGCTGGCGACGTGGCTATTGGAGCCATTTTCTCGGTTGGTGCCATTGCATCGTATGTTGCATTCACAATCCCCATTGCCATGAGGATTTTCTTTGCTCGTAAAACGTTCAGAAAAGGTCCATGGCACCTTGGAAGATATTCATTTGCCACTGGTCTTGTCTCATGTGCATTTGTCGTTGTTATGATTCCAATCATGTGCTTCCCATGGGGTCGTGGTTCTGATAACACGCCCGATCAAATGAATTGGACTGTTGTTGTCTACTTCGGACCTATGCTCATTGCTATTGTTTGGTATTATGTATATGCTCGCACGTTCTTCAAAGGTCCTAAAGTAAATATTGAGCATGCTATTTATGATACTGCTGATGATCAAATAGTTGTCAACAATGCTCCGGCGTATGAAGGAGTTGAAACTACCGGCACCCCACCCAATGAAAAACAAAAGGATGTTTAATCAAACGTTTATTGTTAATTTGTTTAGTTTTTAGTCGTTTTATGTGTTATTGATAATTCGGCAGTGTTTCTTATTATTATTAATTTTTTTTGTTGCTCTGAAGACCTTTGTGTCTGTGGTCTTTATACTTTGTTATTATTTGTTGACAGATTTATTTTTATATGATAGATTGAATGCTATAGAACTTAAAGGTCAGGTCGCTGAAGTACGCTAATTAGCGAGTCCAGAGATTGGAAATTTTGATCGTCGTTGGCGAACCGACGATGCCGCTTGCTAATAATGTGTATATCAAAATCCTCAAATTGCTCTTGACAGTTTTCACAGAACCCAACTCTCTTCTTTTCTTGACATTTGGATTCTACACGTTTGGATTCAGCATGTTTCTTTCTCTTGTTGGCCAACGCTATAGCAGTTGCTTGGGCATCTGCTTTACTAGCTACCGATGGTCGTACTGGAATGACCATCCGAGACGAGATTCCACTGTTATATGTTGACGAGTTATGGGTCTTGTGATCTTCCAAAGAAGCATTGGCCGAAAAATCTTCAGCTGTTCCAACAGCTTTGCTGCTGAGCACTTTGCGTTGAAGGTTAGCAACTTCTCGAGAAACTTGAGCAACTGTTGGAGCAAGTCCATTGGCACCTGAGATAGTGCTGGTGCCACTTTGTCCACCCCCACCACCACCTGATTGAGCAACTGATTTAACAGCCGATGTCATATTGGATCGATTTATGCCAGATGCAGCAATTTCATAGAATCTACCAGCAGTACTGTATTGTGATGGCGGAGGTCCATTCATAGTGGGATGAGAGCCTTCGACTATCAGTTTCTTCCTGGGAGGCAGCACCTGATGGAATATGGCAGGATCAGTCTGCTTCTGTCTTTGCTCACCACCGCTTTTTTGTATGCTTTCAATTACTCGGGTTACCATGTTGTTACCTTTCTGCTGTTCATGGTCTTCTCGTACTATGATATCTCCTTCCTGTTGTTCATCTTTGGTGTGCCCATATTCATGTTCGTCATCTCCTTCAAGGCCCATTTCAATTTCATTTTCGCGTTCATCCTCTTGCTGCTGATATAGCAATTTCCGTTTTCTCTCTTGGCAGCGTTCTTCCAATAGTTTGATCTGCTTAGGAGGAATATAAATAAACGGGCATTGACCTAATGGAGTGAGTCTGAACTGGGGCCAATCTCCTTCGCCATCATTTGGCGCCCTAGAAAATTCCTTGAATAGAATGGGACGAAAACAATGAGTTGGATCCCAGACAAGCAAATAGGGACCTTTAAATGGTCTGAAGTTGTCGGTCGGAGCGTTGAGATCTCGATCAGATGGACCAATCAGTTTCTCTTGTCTCAGAAGTTTGGATAAATTAGTAGCACTGGGCTGTAGAGATTTTTCTAATGGAGATGAACCAAATAAATGAGTCAGAAACCGCACAAGCTTCTCAAAAGACCACACTTTCATATCCAGTAATTTGGCTTTGGTAATAATATCTGCCGATGGATAGTCTGTCGAGGTGGATCTTTTAGTAATTAAATGTGTCACTTGGCGCTCGAAAAAAGGCTGGATTTGTGTTCCAAGCGATGTAAGATGGCCTCGCACTTTGTCAATATTCTGTTGATCAACTCCATCAAAGAATACAATACTTGATTGCATGATTTTTCTCCACTGCTCTTTCCATCTCTGGAGCTCTTCTTCTGCTTCACGGGAGTCCACCAGATGTTGAGGGTGATGATGATGCTGTCGCTGTGATACATTCTGCTGCTGCTGATGATGATGATGATGATGATTTGAAATTAGTGAGTATTGCTGATGGATATGCTGATGCTGGTCATTCTTAACAGTTGGCTGATTAGAAAGGTTTCTTTTTCGAATGCTGGATGTTTGTACTGGCCCTTTACCAGTCTGTGTCACAGTACGGGACGGGACTTTTGGTTTTGAATCTGCTGCCGCTGTGGTAGAGGTGAGATGGATAGGGCTTCTTAGAGTGTTGGCGTTTCGCTCCTTTAAAGGAGTTCTATCTGATCGATCCATAATGAGCCAACTAAAACCTCACACATTCAGCGTAACAAGTAATTCCACAGAATGAAGAGTTTCCCGACGCGTTTTTTTCACACCACAACTGTGAGATCTGCTACCCTCGCGTCGACCTGTCTAATTAATCAACCAAGTCTCATGAAGAAGATGCTTTGTCTCGTTTCCTCGATTCGTTTCGTCTAATAGGCTTATAGGCTTTCAAGGACTAACAAATGGTGGAATCAGTTTGTACACGTTCTGCGGTTGAACTGGGTCTGTTGGATTGAATTGAGCCTACCTGCATTCTCAAGATGTTATGTTTATATTCACCAGGCTAAGCTAGGAGAAATGCGCGGCTGGAGTACGCATATACTCTGTAGGCTTTAGGAACTGTGGATCAAATATAAGAGAATAATCTACATCTGTTTAACATCTAACATGGATAATTGTATTTATATTCATATACAACTCAAGTTACTTTACTTGGTATATGCGAAGCGATATCAATGCGGGTACGATAGTCCATTAGGTACCTACGGATACACTGTAGCTATCTTCTAGGGTACGATAGTCCATTAGGTACCTACGGACACACTGTAGCTATCTTTAAAGATAGAGTGAGCAGTTATCTCTAGAGCAGGCTAGTACTATTGGTAGCTATTAGTACTCTCGTCAGCCAATGTCCAGATCGGTTGCTCTAAGAGGTTGGGCAGAACCATTGTTTGTTAGCGGACATAAAGCTTACCTGAAGAGGCTAAGATGTTTATTATTTTTATAGAATAATTTAAAAGCTGATCTTATTTAAATGCTCGACAAAGCTCTTACCCTGAATCTCAGCAATCTGCAATTCAAGTTTACTAGCTTGACGAGATCCATCGGGACCAGCAAACAAACCAGAACCCCAGGCACTACCACCGTGAATCTCCTCAAGGTTAGCAAGTTGAGCAAATGAGTTCTTGTAACCAAGAGGAACATAGATAATACCGTGATGAGCCAACACAGAAAGTGAGTTAAGCACAGTCACTTCTTGACCACCACCTTGAGTACCGGTAGAAACAAATACACCAGCATATTTACCCCAAAGAGAACCTTGGGCCCACAAACCACCAGTACCATCCCAGAATGCCTTCCATTGAGATGGGAAGTTACCAAATCTAGTAGGGATACCAAACAAGAAAGCATCATATTCCTTGAGAGTATCATAGGTAGCAATTGGATCCTCAGACTTTGGAGGAGCATGGATGGTGTCTAAAACTTCTTGAGACAAAGTCTCAGGAATTTGGAAAAGACTGGCCTCTGAGCCTGCTTCCTTGATACCCTTTTGGATAGAAAGAGCAAGGCTACGGATGTGTCCATAAGTGGAGTAATAAATAATAGCGATTTTAGCAGGAGCCATTGTAGATATGGTATGTTTTGCTGTTAATTAATAAGAAATATATTTTATTTCATGGAAATAGGGTGGATATTTATATGTTTTATCGGGTGCCGACACGTTTGTTTTGTTCCGGGCTTTTCTATGCACAATGTATAAAGATAGCCTCTTTATTATCTTCTGCACAATGTAACATCTCGCGAAGCGTATCATGGAAAAATCGGAGCTCCTGCTATTGTAATAATATTACAAATTGACAATTTACATGTGTTGCCATTTGGTCGCTAAATGATGACGATCAATCTTGTAATGACGAGATATAGAAGCATAGTTCTTACTCTGGTGGCTTTGAATTTCACTCAATCGGATACCTATCGTCCGGTCGCTTCCGTTTATAGCAGTTTGTAATAATTTACAAAGCGTTCAGCGCCATGCAGGTGCAGGAGAAACGGAGAAGTGATTACGCGATGGAGAAATATCAAAGAATGAACCGACCCGATAATCCCTTTTCTGCTGCCACGCTGCCTTTTCCTAAAAGGAGCAAAATCAGGGGTATAATTAGTTAGTACGAGGAAGTTGAGGGGAAGTCGAGGGAAGTTGAGGGGAGTCGAGGGAAGTCGAGGGAAGTCGAGGGAAGTCGAGGGAAGTGATGATTGTTGTTTATTAATACTCTTGACGGCCCGATCGTTAGCCGTTCCGTGCCCGAGTGTTCTAAAATTCAGGCAGTAATGAATGTGATAAGCATTATACGAGATAATTGATACATTGTGAAATACTACAACCGTGGGCTCGCTGGATTAAACACAGGGTCTTCAAGTAATAATATGTCAAGATTCTATTGGTTGCACACAGCCGTACATTAATATCCATGTTGATAGATACATCCCTCGTATGCTATCGTATCTTATCTATCTTATCTATCTTACCTATCTCACCTATCTTACCTATCTTTACAAGTTCGGTCTATAACGGGATCCTTGTTTCTCTGCTCAGGCGCGGTTATCTTCCCTAGCATGGGTCACGTGCCTACCCCGGAGTGACGACCTCGCGCATATGGAAAACAGAAGTCCGGTCTCACGAACCTTATCTATATATACAGTGTCATTTGGTCAGGTGTGGATTGATTTGTTTTTATTACCAATGGATAGGATATATCAGTCTCTGGCAGACAGAGCTCTCAATTTACTTTGTTCTTCCAATAAACCCAGAATTATTATAGCAGTAGCAGGAGTTCCTGGATCCGGCAAAACAACACTATCCACAAAGGTTGCCGACTTAATTAATGAAAGAACAAAAACTGACTCCTCATCTCCCTTATTACCTATAACTACAGCTACTGTAGTAGGTATGGATGGGTTCCATTTAACAAGATCCGAATTGGATTGTATGAACGACCCTCAAGAGGCACATCGGAGAAGAGGAGCTCCTTTCACATTTAATGCTCAAGGAGTAGTGGATCTAGTAGAACAACTTCATGAAACGACAAAGCTTTCAGTTACTTGTAGTAGTCGTATCATTAAAGCACCATCATTCGATCACAAAGTCAAAGACCCTGTCCCAGATAACATTCTAATCGCTCCAGAAACTAAAATCGTCTTCTTAGAGGGACTCTATTTATTACTCAAGGAAGATCCATGGAATCGCATAACCGAATTAGTCGATGATAAATGGTATATCGAAGTTGATCCAGCTATTGCCAGACACAGAGTAGCCAAGCGACACCTAGAATCGGGTATAGCACCAACTCTAGAATTAGCATACGAGAGAGCTGACGGCAATGATGCAGCAAATGGAGTTTATATTTCTACACAGTCTTCTATCCCGGATCTAATTGTTCACAGCATTGAAGATAAAGACAAGGTCTTGGACTCGTTTGCTAGTACTAATGGTGGATTGACCAGCTCGCCAGTACTATCTTGTGTTCAGGCTGGTAATAATAATCCATAATAACAACTCTGGTTTAGTTTGCTTTTGTCGATTACTCGAGATCAAAAAAATCGTCATTATGATAGCCTCGTAATAGGGCAGATGTCAAGCGTACATAATCCCACCGGGCCCACGCTGGATTTAGTGGAGAAGCTGGATACCAGTAGTTTACACTAACTGAAAGCTTACTGCTGTCAACAATGTGAACTTGATGATACCATAGAGCTGGGATAAAGAGAATATCTCCTGGTTTCACCGTTACTCGGTATACTTTACAATGTTGGCGGAATATGTCGTTATGAGTTGATGGATCACTAGGGTCTACTGTTGGGAACATTATCATGGACTTTTTGTTTTCAGACGATAGCATTTGAAGCTGTTGCTGGAGATTCTCGCATGATATATCTATTGGCAGAGACATATCAGTTCCATCAATGTGGATCTCAAAAGTCTTGTCTTTCTTGACATATGTTGCTGGAACAAGAAATTTCTCTGAAACCTAGTTAGGAGGTAAATCTCGAGTAAAAAGTCAATATGCTTGTAACACATACCATCAAGACAATATGCATCTCCAGGAGGGATCAGATAGATGGTCTTTTCACCTGTGATTTGAGCAAATAGATTATCATAATTGTCTACTGGTGTTAGAGATTAATGAGCAGCTATTGAGGATGTTGCAGGTCACTCACCGTTGTGCAATCTCGATGTGGTTCCTCCAGTTCCAATCCATAAATTTACTGCCTCGGGCGGTCCTGTGAACACTTTGTTTGCAAATGGCAGACTTTCAGGAATATCGGCCAGCAATGGCTTGAATTCTTTGCTCAGATTGCCATCCTGGCTCTGCATATAACAGGCCGACTTGTTCAATAGACCTCTGCTAAGTAACTCTATTAATGTACTTCCCAACATCTCTGAAATGTGAGGTTTGACAAAAATGAGTCCGTGAACAGGAGAATCAGCATTACCATATGGAGTCTCAGCCACTTGGACAGTAAGAGTACCGATCTTTGACAATAGTTGCTCTTTATTCAATTGTACTCTGGTGAATATACTTGAATCTATATTCAGTCAATGGGTTAGAAAAAAAAAAAAAGACAATATTTACATACTTTTTATAACAATTGGAAAGCTATCTGCGACGGCTCTAAACAGTCGTAATGGATCCATGCCTCCATCTTTATCGGCTATCACTTCTGATATATCATCTGGATATGCAGAATTCTGCACATCCATCTGACGAAGCAATCCATATTCAACAAGATGTTTTGAAATCATTGACGGTTGTATTAGTCTCATCATCACATTAAAATATATATTTGACGCCCTGCATAGAACATCACGTGTACTGGATATCTATTCCTTCCCCTGGCAAGATATTGCCCTGAGTACCAGTTTATAAGTGCAACGGAAGCATCTCATAAGGATATCGACTTCGACATCAATAAGCTCTTATATTACTTCTTTACCTGGAGAGTGGTTAAAGTCATGTCGAGCCAGATAATTTTAATATAATGAGCGAGTGCGGCGATGAAGAAGAAGATGAAGAAGAATAACCTGTGGGGTACATCGCCGGTACCGGCCCGCAATATGCGAGAGACTTTTCTCAACGTGCGTGACTCTTGTGCAACGAACAAACTCATATAAAGAGAGGATAGTTCTCGATTGACAGTTGTTGTGGTAATTAACTTGTACGAAAATGGTTGTTGAAAAAAATATCGTGATTCTTGGTGGTGACCACGCTGGTCCCGAAGTGATTGCTGAAGCAGTGAAGGTCCTGGAAGCCATTTCCGAGGCCCGTAAGGATATTAAGTTCAACTTTCAAAAACATTTGATCGGTGGCGCTGCTATTGATGCTACAGGATCACCTCTTCCAGATGAAACTCTCGAGGCTGCTAAGAAAGCAGACGCAGTTCTTTTAGGTGCCGTTGGCGGACCCAAATGGGGAACTGGAACCGTTCGCCCAGAACAGGGTCTTTTGAAAATCCGCAAAGAACTTAATTTATACGCCAATTTGAGACCATGCTCATTTGCCAGTGATTCTCTTGTTGAACTGTCTCCTCTCAAATCAAATATTGTTCGTGGTACCAATTTTGTGGTTGTCCGAGAATTGGTGGGAGGAATCTATTTCGGTGCCCGTACTGAAGATAATGGATCCGGTGTAGCAAGTGATACTGAAGAATACAGTGTGCCTGAGGTGCAAAGAATCACCAGAATGGCGGCTTTTTTGGCTCTTCAATCAGATCCACCACTACCAGTATGGAGTTTAGACAAGGCCAATGTACTTGCTTCTTCTAGACTGTGGAGAAAGACCGTTACTGAGACTATCACTAAAGAATTTCCTCAGCTTAAGTTGCAACATCAGTTGATAGACTCTGCTGCAATGATGCTTATTAAAAGTCCTACTGCCTTGAATGGTGTTATAATCACCAATAATATGTTTGGAGATATCATTTCCGACGAGGCATCTGTGATTCCAGGTTCTCTTGGGCTTTTACCATCAGCTTCTCTCTCTTCTCTTCCGGATAAGAACAACGCATTTGGTCTTTATGAACCATGTCATGGGAGTGCACCCGATCTCCCAGAGAACAAAGTGAATCCAATTGCTGCCATTCTTTCCGGTGCCATGATGCTCAGATTATCGCTCGATCTCAAAGAAGCTGCTGATGCCGTCGAGGAGGCTGTTCGCATTGTTCTCGATTCCGGTCTTCGTACAGGTGATCTTGGAGGATCTTCGTCGACCAAACAAGTGGGTGACGCTGTTGCCGCTGAAGTTAAGAAGCTTTTAGCGTAATATATATATATTTACTATCATATTATCTGATGTGTTTGCCGGCCTGCTCACTAGGCACTACGGAAAAAAAAATTTGATATATTCAAAGACGAGAACTACCAGATGTTACAAGCCCCCAATCTTGATGAGTAAGTGGCACATAGGTGTCATTTTTCAACCAGTAAATGGTCTCCTTGTCAGCATCGCCAGGGATTTTCTGATTACGGTATTGGCCTTTTTGAATCTTGTTATTACCCGTGGTCTCAATTCCCGGCACGAATTTCAAGAAAACAGGTACTGCATATCTAGGTAGCTTACTAATAAGGTGTTTGGCAAGACTATCAAGATTGGGCAGTGAGTTCATATCTATTGGGTGAATGACTGCAAACCCAGCACGCCCTTCATGATTGGGCACTTTAACCCCCACCACCACTACCTGATTAACACCTCCATGTCCTGTAATGACCTCTTCAACTTCGTTGGTCGATACATTCTCACTCTTCCATCGGAAAGTATCACCCATTCTATCAACAAAATATACAAGACCGTCTGAATCACGTTTAAGTAAATCTCCAGATCGAATAAATGCATCTCCCTTTTTCAATATGTCTTTGACAATCTTTTTATTGGTTGCTTCCTTGTCGTTTGTATAACCTTGGAAGTTCTCGTGGATTCGATCGGCTTTGACGCGGAATACAAACTCTCCTGCTTCACCAATATCCACTTCTCGTCCATATCCGGTCTTTGGATCTCTCCAGATTTCATTTGGGTCTTCTGGATCGACTCGAAGAATCTTATATCTGGTAAGTCGGAGAAGATTAGTTATAAGAGTTCCATAATTTGCTACTGAACCAATACCAAACTCGCCAGATTGTAAATTGGTAACTGCAGTAGGGAACTCGGTAGCACCATAGAACTCGCCAATCTCACGAATATTGAATCTTTCCTTGAATTTGGACCACACATCGGGTCGTAATCCATTACCAATAGCAAACCGCAATCGGTGATTTCTTTCGTCGACATGTTTAGGAGCATTGTATAAATATCTACAAGTTTCTCCCACATATTGAATACCAGTAGCATTAGTTAGTTTGACTTGAGTCCAGAAAGTCGAAGTGGAGAACTTATGGCCTACAGCATAACCAGCTCCGACATACATTGCGTTGAGAAACCCAAGAATGGACGCTGTGGAATGATATAGAGGCATAGCAGAATAGATTATATCAGTAGGTCTGATTCCATTTGCATAGGCATAAGAACCTGAGCCAATGGTCGCTTTATGCCAAGACATAATGGCAGCTTTGGGCAAGCCAGTAGTTCCTGATGTATAAATCAACATGGCAGTGTCAAATAGTTTATCGTTTGGGTTTCTTTCTGAAGCAGGAGCATCATATGGCGGTGAATTTTGAACCTGCTGATAAAAATATTTATCCATATAAACCACTTGAACCGATTTCAACTGGTTTTCAATAGGACGAACATTTTCAGCAATCTCATCATCAGCAATGAGAATTCTCGCATCAGCAGCTCCAATACAATGGACAAGGGAATGATCCTTGAGATTATAATTGATGAAAGCTGGCTTGGCACCTAGAGACCAAAGAGCTAGCCAGACAAAAATAAACTCTGCTTTATTGACACAATCAAATGCTACGCTATCACCAGATTGGATCTTGTACTCGAAATGTAATAAATGAGCATATTTCAAAACAATATTGTGTAGCTGTTTGTAGGTGTATTTCTCAACCACAAACGCCTTGTCGCCGTCTTTAGATGAAGCACCCGGGATAGGTCGTGGATAAACCAATGCTATGGCATTGGGCTTCTTCCTGACATTTTCTTCAAAGATATGAAAAAAATTGCATTTGCCTCTTCTTTCCGACAAAAACGACCGCAGAAACACGCTAATAATGTGACCAACCATTCCCAGGTCTCTTGACAATCGCCAGTTAGCATCAAGATAGGCAGCAGCAACTGCAGCTAGTGCTGTCAGCTCGACACCAGACATTGTGAGAAGAAACCGTCTGAAAAACCTGTGGTGTCTGTTAAGCAAGCAACAAAAAAACAACAACCATGTGGCTTTGCACAAGCGCCGCCTCTCTCTTTATATATCTATCTATATATATAATTGATTCCAACGATCTTCATATTTTTTAATCGCAATGCTAATCTCTACCTCGGTAAATGTACCATGTACCATGTACCATATAAACATATAAAGTTATCTGTTTTAATTTCAATCACAATGACGCTGGGCAAGGGCGTCGAAGACTTGAATATCCGGGGTCCAGCAATCACACGCATGTGATCGTAATTGATCCCCTCCCCCTCCATCGGCATACGTCTCATTGCAACTACGATCGCTGTTGTTCCCATAAATTACCATCTACATGAACTTCCATATGCCCTGTGTGTCTGTTCTATCTCGTCACCTCGGCTGGTCAACGCCTTGCTTGAGGCTACGTCTTTCAAGCCAACTGGGCTCTCACAAATCGATCCATTCAGCCTGTGGAGTACCCAAGCCCCACCAGTAATCTTGACCACCGCCAAATCATAAACGATACCCATGCTGTCCACAGATCACTCTATGCCATTGTACAAGAGAACAGAATTAAGCCGACAATATGTACACTATATATATACCTTGCCTATCGCAAAACAAAACCCTACCCCTATCTTATCTTCTGGGCGCTGCCCAGACCCGTGGCTCCGCTTCGCGGAGAGCTAGGACCACATAGCCAGAGCACTCCAGATACTCCACAGAGGCCTCCGCGAAGCGGAGCTACGGGTCTGGGCAGCGCCCAGTCGTAGTTGTATGGATTTATAATTTTATGAAACGGTTGTTTCAGTTGTGCTGGTTCAGTTGTAGTGTTATCACCCCTGCCCACCCTGTTTCTATAGAAACTACATGGACACCTGCATGGAAAACCAGGCCAGCCGTACTGTTTTCATGCTTCCTGTATGCATGTCAATAGACCCCCGACAAGCCGCAGAAATATAAACAATAACAACAACATACTCAAGTGCTACTAGTATTTTGCATTTGGTTGTATGAGTTTATAATTCTGATTGTTGTATTTTTCTGGAAAACAAACCTGGCCTGCTTCGTCAGATTACAAAAATACTTGTTGTTACCATTTATCATCCTAGTCATTCCAATCTATTAATATATTCGCTTCATCATGTCAAGACGTCAGAAAATCCCAGTCATAGAATTTTTAAAAGGTAAGTTTGAAAATCAATCAATATATCGAACTCTGTGAAGAATGATTCTTACATACTAACTGATCAGATCGCATCTACTTAGCGGCCTACGATTATACACCTACTGATACCCCGTCGGTGGTTCACTTCACCATAGATGATGCGCTGCCTTATAATTCGTTTCATCATGATTTTGGTCCTCTCCACGTAGGCCATTTATATAGGTTTGCTGTGACATTGCATGAGATTCTAGGCGAAGAGGAAAACGAAGGCAAAGCGGTGGTGCTATATTCCAGGACAAACCCCAGAGATAGAGCAAACGCTGCCTGTGTATTGTGTTGCTACATGGTTCTTATTCAATCTTGGCCTCCTCATCTTGCATTGGCACCCATTGCTCAAGCTGACCCTCCTTTCATGCCGTTTCGCGATGCTGGCTATGCAGTTGCTGATTTCATCATGACTATCCAAGACGTTGTATACGGAGTATGGAGAGCCAAGGAACAGAAACTGCTTGATCTTAAAACATTTAATCTTGAAGAGTATGAACTATATGAGCGAGTCGACCAGGGCGACTTTAATGAAATCCCTCCTCATTTTGTTGCGTTTGCCTCGCCACAACAGACTGACTACGACGCTCCACTACCATATTCGTTTAATCAGGTGTTGGACTACTTTGAGAAAAATAATGTCAAACTAGTGGTGAGACTCAATTCTCATTTATATAACAAGGACGAGTTTGAGTCAAGAGGAATTAAACATGTCGATTTGATTTTTGACGATGGAACTTGTCCCACCATGTTATTTGTTCAGGCATTTATTGGTGCTGTTGAAGGAGTAATTGCTGAAAAGGGCAAAGTAGCTGTACACTGTAAAGCTGGTCTGGGTCGTACCGGATGTTTAATCGGGGCTCATTTGATTTATACGTATGGCTTTACGGCTGCGGAAGCAATTGCTTACATGAGATTTCTAAGACCAGGAATGGTGGTAGGACCTCAACAACATTGGCTATATCTTCATCAGAATGAATTCAGAGATTGGCGTCGAACAATGTGTGTTTCAAGTACCAGTGATTCAAGTTTGGCCGGCTACTCTCCTCTAGTGGATGCCGAAAAGGAGTTGAGTCGCAACAGAGGATCCAGAAGGGGTGGAGCTGCTACGCTAGCTTCTGGACAGCCACCCAAGACTCCAGAAAGAAGTATTCTTGGCGAAATGGACAATCCTAATTCGGCCTTACCGGTGCCAACACCCGGCCAGCCTCGCAAAAATAGTCCATCCCCGGTTCACAGGCAAGTGTCTAATCAATTATCTCTATTACGAGGCGACAATAAAGAAACCAAAACCACAAATAATAAAATGTCTAGACATGTCAGTAGTGGTGGTGCAAACAGTGACGACGAAGATTTTGATGATTTAAAACCAACCGTAACTGAAACTGAAAACAGGCTCATTGTACAGAAATCCCCTAAAAGAATTGTAACCGACACAATTTCTCAACGACAGCAGATGATGATGGCTAGGAAATTGAGATCAACGTCTAACCCATCTCCTCAGCGAGTTCGTCAACCTAGAACTCCAAGCTATCAGTATTCCAAAACAACGACTACCACGACGACAACCACAATGTTGTCTTCATCACCACCTCAAACTCCTGTTGGTGTGGGAGCTTCCATCGGAGGAGATTGTTCTTCGTCAGTAATAAGACGAGGTAATCGTCTCGCCAGCGGTTCTGCAGGAGTCCGAAAAGTAAGCACTGGAGTAAGAAAAAAATGATGTCCCTCTCTTTGTTTCTCTTTTCTTGTCTTTATGCCCATTTTGCTTGTTTTTCATACCCGTGTTATACATATATCCTTTATGTCCCTTACTAATACGATGCTTGTTTTTTCTTACTGCTTTTTTTTGGCCTTGCTATTTCAAGCCGCCTCAAAGTTATACCTTTGAGTTCTAAATGACTACACTAACGTAACATAATGGCTGCCAAACTTACATGCCTCTGACTATAGTTGTTATCTTTGTCTAATCTGTAGTCAGCAACTGATAGATAGATAGATAGATAATCAATTAACGTCTCTGTCTTACATAATTACAAAATAATGCAATAAAACAATACAAAGACGGATTCAGCATGTGCCACCAGATAAGGGCTTGTCAGCGTTTTAAAACTTGTTATTCAAGGGTTCATGTTGGATTCAACATGTTTGGGCAGAGTCGGATTTTAAAGTGTCATAGGGAAACCAGTTCTCTCTCGATAATATGGGGAAACCCTATGACGACCGCTTTTTTTAGGGCAGATTTTATCGGTCGTTTCTCTGACAAACATAGCAGTTTCGCTATTCACGACATAGTAAGCTACCCGAGGGATTCCTATTTAGATACAATGTAAATCCAAGAGAACTGGTTCGTAAAGGGTGTGTTAAGGGCAACGTTTTTGCAAAAACAAACGGGGGGTTTTTTTTTGTATCTTCGCAATCAATTACTACATATTACTACATACCAATCTCGTGGAGTTCTTCTCTCCTCATTTTGTCCTCTCGTACTGCATTGCAGGCAGGACTACTCCACTTTATGGATCGTCGCGATGATATCGTAAATACTTCTCACGGAAGTATTTGTATTTCGAGCTCGTTGTCTTGTTTGGATCCAGTATTTTGTTGATAAACTGCTGTATGATGGGTTCTTCCTCTTCGCATGTCGTGTACTCCGTATTATATCGATATGCGTGGTCGATGACTCCAATGGCCTTGATTAGTTTTGCAATCTGTGTGATGTTTTCCTCGTTTTGAATCCAGGTGATCCAGATTGCCCATTGTAGCGCCGCTATTGTGCTTTGTATTATCTGTAGATTCTTCAGTACATTGACCACGACTTTGCATTCCAGGTAGGTGTGAGACATAGTGTCTAAACCCGCCCGACACAGGGGGCACGCCGTTCCTTTGTAGATTGCATTGGCACGGGCCTCATTTTTTCATAATCCTAGCTTACGAGCAAGAACCACCTTTTTTTGTCAGCTACGGCCATATCCAGAGTAAAATAAGATTTCCCGTCCGATCAATCATATTCAAGCCTCTGAGAGCCTTGATCAGTAATGCCGTGGGAGACCAGGCGTGAACAGAAGGTGCTGTAGTAGATTTATCTTCTTTTTTTGTTGCTAGGTATCCCACCTAATACCATCAGATACGCTTTTTCATAAATACACCCTGCTTGATATTTTCCGTTACCGCATCATCGTAGCCAATGGATGGGATAACTGGGAACCCCTCAGGGTCCTTACCATAAGCTATTCTTGCACAGTCAAGCGCTATTTGAGCAGTTAGACCAGTAATGCTGTTGGATGCATAAGAAGCAGCTAGTTTAGAGCTGGGATCCTCAAATACCCACTCAGAATTCTCATTACGAAGTGCCTCATAATGATAATATACCCAGGGCCGGCCAGCCCAAGTGGATGGTTGACTTGTCTTCAAAGTTAGTGGACTGTTCTGAAAAAAGGTATTAAGTTGAATCCCGTAAGCAATCTGTACTTCGGCACCATTCATTTTACCAGCTATCTGGCTAATGTTGACGGGTGGTGAAGCTGTGAAACGAGGTTGTATATAACAAACACATGGACGCACAACTAAGTAGTTTCTACTTAAATAACAGGGAAGTGTGCAAAGTCGCTGAAAGTTATATAGTGACGGATCGAACCCAACTTCTTCTCGCGCTTCTCGTAGAGCAGTATCCCATGGAGTTTCATTCACGTGGTCACTCCTTCCTCCTGGGAACGCTGCCTGGCCTGGATATGTTCTCATACTAAAGGCTCGCACTGTCAACACCGTGAACAGCTTTCCTGATTCATTTCTATAAAGGATTACTAGAACCGCAGCGCGACGGTTGTGGGGAACTGAAGTCCATAAATGATCGGAATTCTCTGTAGTGAATTGTTCTAAGCGAGTTATTTCCATTGTAGAATTGAAGTGAGAATATAGATTGACGATTCTGTCCTGATATATCTCTATCTATATATGGCAATCCGAATTGCCAATATGTGGGGTATTTATACTTTTTTTTGTGTTTGAGATGATGATTTACGTTGACCTCGGATGAAGGTCCTTGTCGATGGTAGAACCTAGAACCAGCAGGCGGCAAAAGATCAGATAAGTTTGTATTTCTTTCTATATATGCAAAAACAATAAAACAAATAAGTTATATGAACAGCGGTCTCTCAAGGACTAGGAAGGTTCAGGTGGCGGCCAAATTCTCGTTGCTCATTCACATGGCCAGTGGCTATTGGGTATGCGGTGCTGTTGGCACTGATGGTACTATAAAAATTCTTGTTATGGTTGTTGTTAGGTGAGATGGCGCCATGGCCATCTTCATGTTGGCTGTGGCTCCGACTACCGGCGCTACGGGTACTGCGAGCACTACGAGTACTGTGTCGATCTGAAGGAGAGTTGGCTCCCCCATCCTGAAGAAGCGGGCGGTGCTCGTCATCTTCATCTATGGGTTTACGAGTGCCAACAAATGCGTACAGGCAAGTGACAATTGCAGTAGCGGCAAGAATCAGACCAAGAGCTGCACCAATCAAAATAGCAACGTGGGTCTTTAACCTGAATGGAGGACGGATAAATGGAGTATGGATCCAATCGGGGGAGATATACCTGTCAAGAAACAACACGGTTGAATGCTTTCCATTCTCGGAATTCTGGGCATCTCCTCTACTCACTACATATGTCTCCTGTCCAGTGCCATCAATAATTGAAATGAAATGGAAGTTTTCAGTCACGTTACGGCCTGAAAGTTCGACCGACTCATCCAGAGTCTGCGTTGGTTCACCACCTAGAAGTGCGTTAATAGGGTTACCAGGCAAAATATGTAATGACAATAATCGGTCAATATCAGTTGAGTTGGCATGATACCCACCACGGGCCAAATTGTCCATATTCGGTACCAAAATCGTATAGCTTTCATTGTGATTCAAAATATATGACAAGTTCCTGGCCTCGAGGAGGTCAATAAACTCTTCTCTACCACCAGCACGGATAAGACTCCGAGGAGAGATTTCAACATGGTCAGGAACAGACACCTGATCAATTGAATGAGCAACCCCCGAATTGAATAGTATGTCTTCCGCGTCAATGTCATAAGAAGTGGAATTGACAAAGGCAACATATGGACCCGTATGTCCACCATCTCCAGCACTGAAGATCCTGACAGTACTCACAGTTCCATCTAGAGACCTTACAGTACGAGGTTGCTCATTAGTATAAACGGGAGCTTCGAAGATGAGCGAAGCAAATACAGCTTTCAAAGCGGTTTCATTGGACTGCAGATACATTTTGAGTAAGTGCTGGTTTTCCCATGCTCTACGAGATGGTACAAGATATGTTCTTGGATCATCATCTTTAGGAGGTGATAATAACCCAGTAGATTCTAAAAAGCCTACCGAAAAGGATGATTGGAAAAATGGTCCCAAGGCAGCACTGAGTGAAGGAGGTACATCCAAGTCGCTATCAAGTAGATAAATGGATGTATTACCAATGGTATAATCTGAACTCACTACTAATTGAGAGTTAAGAGAAATGGTTCCCAAGGACGAGACAGTGACTTTGATTTTCTGATAGTAATCACCCATTCGGTGAGAAGATAATTTAGAGCTTAAAAGGTATGTTCCTGGCTTGTGGATAAGGCCCTTCAGAGCATGATCTCCATTAACCAAGTGATATTTGATATTGGGATGATTACTTGTCTCGCTCGAGCTGTTGATAGGGTATACAAAAATCGACTGAGGTTCAGACTCGGTTCCATCAATCAACGAGTTCAATCCACGTAGATAAGCCTCGGCCACAAACAGATCAGCGCCAAGTCCATGGAGGTATTTTTCTGCAGTGAAGTCCACAATTTTAGACGAGCTGTCAGATGCACTAGAGATTAAGGAATCATAGGTGTAGATAAGGCCATCACTTGTGAGAATGTTGATATCATCTGGCTTAAAAGTTGAGTTGATAATATAATTGCCATCAAACGACAGTCTAGTTCCGTCCACAGTGGTTACTGACAAGTCAGTAGCACTTACAGCGCTATTTTTGCTTTTCAAAGCCTTATAAAACTCTTGGGGATATAAAAGATGAGGAATGACATGTCTGTTAATAATGACTTGTCTGTCGGAACGACCGTGTTCGGACATGAGATAAGCTCTCTCAATGTCATTAAACTGGTCAAAAGCCGGGTCATTAGGTACAAGAAGTGTAATGAGTTTATGTTTTAACAGGTCTGGCTGGGTCTTCTTTTTCTTCTTCTTCTTCTTCTCCTCTTCCTCGAATTGACTATTACAGTTGTACTCTAATGAGAACATATCACTGAAAAAAGACGAGTCATGGTGTTTCTTCTTGATGGCGTGACATAATCTGGGAGGAATATCCAATAGCTTATCAACACCTTGAACAACTCCACGTTGATAACCAGCCATTAAATCCGAGTCGATAATTTTGGATATTCCATTGATGGTTAGGTTGCCAACCGATGAATCAAGAGATATCACCACGGGAATGCCATTTGTTGCATCTGCCTTTGATCCAGATCCTTTCAATAGATGGCTCTGTAACACCATATCTGAAGAGACCTCACTGGATATCACCGTACCATTAAGAAAATGATATAACAGCAAATCCTTTGTAATGGCCTCGGAAGGCAAAAGGACAAACGCAGAGTTAACAGGGGCAACAAGCGTACAGTTTCTTGACTGATTGATGAGATTCACCAATCCATGATTCTGTAGATGATGTAATAGAATTGAAAATTCGGGAGATGATGAAAGAATGTCAATGATAGTAGTAGATGGGGAAGGCACCAGAGGTGTAGCAGTAGCAGCCACGAGTGTACTACAAATGCCAGAAAAGATAAATGCTAGATAACATAACATCATTGTTAAGCGGCAACCAGATGGTCGTAACAGTGGTGGATTCATGACTAGCTGTATGACCGAATGCAACAAGCAAACGAGTAGTGGCAATGACAATCAAACGACCATGAATCTGTCGTTGGCTGATGTTGATGGTTTTAATTGTTTCTCACGTTATGTTTATGTTCACAGTTAGGCTCACACTATGGTTTGCTAAACGTGTTCGCTAATCTCTATTCACAAGCTCACACCAACAAAACTCCCGTTTCTTTAGTTGGGCGATGTTCGTTATCACAAGTTTGTACTCGGCCAGCTTCTGTCTCAAATGTCTTATCAGAAGAAAAACAAACACTGGACCTCGACAGGCATGAGAGGCGCAAAAGATACTTAGATTGGCGGCTGCAGCCGCAGCCGGCGCCAGGGTCCAAGTTCCCTAATAGGCAGTCGTTCACGTGCATACAATGGCTGCGTTTCGATTGAGGAATGTTTCCAAGCAAAAATATACTTGTTAGCCTCAGGCGTGATAGTGGCTGAGAGAGCGGGCTTTTAGAGGTGGTGGTCAACAGACACAGATTAACCGCCTAAGGGAGGCCAAGTGAGTGTGGGTACGGCCACGTGTTGGTTCGCGTGCCCAGCCCTTATCAACTTTAAACTCAACCTTAAAAGCGTTCGAGCGCTGACCCTGCAGCTCGGCCGCCTGCATCTCACGCTCGGGTGGTTCTCATCTTATCTTATCTTTAGTTGGCGATCTTTTTCATTCCTGGGTCTACTCCGTCGGAATCGATACGCTCGTGAAGTGAGCGGCCAGGAGTACGTGCTGGTACAGTTTCCGCAGCTTCCCGCCTCCGGCGGCTGGGCTCTGCCCAGACCCGTGGCTCCGCTTCGCGGAGAACGCTGACGGGCCAGCAGTTCTCTGTCCCGCTGACGACCTACGGCGCTCTCCGCGAAGCGGAGCCACGGGTCCGGGCAGAGCCCGGCCGCCGGAGGCAGTTATGGAGGTGAGTGTATGTGGACTACGGCCGTCGTTTGCTCAGAGTGTGGAGCTTTACGTTCTCGTGGTGGTCGAGATTGGCCCTCGCTTGGACTACAATCGATGCTATGTTCTGTAGGTGCGATCTGGCCTTTACTGAGTCGTAGTATTGGATCTGAGCAGGAAAATCATCCTTGACTTCTCTTAATGTATGAAAGAGCAGTCATAGGTAATTCAATTTTGAAACTCAGTTTATGTCGGTGTATGCGTTGAAAACCTTGACATTATTTTCATGAGTAAATCTATAGTTATTTGCTAAAATTGTATATTTGTATATTCAGGAACAAGGCATGCGAATATAGTGACGTTCTTTCTCATTAGACGAAAGATGAACCTGGCTACTCACTCTGGCCCCTAGTTAGCTCCCATGCTCTCTGTTCGAAGTAGCCGTTTAGAGTGAAGCTGAGTCCTGCTGTCCGGGGCCTCTGTCGCAGCAATTCTAGCACCTTTGTTTCTGCAATTTCTTTATCAATTAAAGTATGCTTCCTTTAGTTTACCCCACAGCCTGGCTTTTTTCGGCTTTGCCAGTTGATTATTTGCATGTCCCAGTGAGTCTTAGAAGGAAGGAAGGAACGAGTGCAAGAGAACAATCAGAATCGACCTCGCGAAGCGAGGACAACAGGTCTGGGCGGAGCCCAGCCGCCGGAGGCAGAACCCCAACTTGACAAAAAAAATATGTAAAAAGCAGTAATAACAGGTGAGCAGAGAGAAAAGTGTGTTATGATATTCCCGTAAGAAAGATCGATGGTGATTAATATTGCCGTTTTATATGAGTTATTAGAGAGACGGTGGCAGTGGCTCGAGAGTTAAGCGGTATGCAGGAAGCACCTTTATGCGCTTGAACTAACCGGATTCAATGACAAACAACGTTGGGGCGTGCATATTATATGCAAGATTAAACAACGTTGAGATTTAGAATTAATTAATAAAACCTTTCAAAATTCAGAAATGTTATAATTGCTGTACCACCAGTGAATAACACGATGCTCACAAATAGGAGTGGAACTAGCGAATTCAACTTGTTCCTCTCTAGTAACCGCGTATCATTACAGGCCTTTTTCAGTCTCATTGTGCCAGGTACTTTCACCGCCGGTCTCGGAAACAGCTCAGTAAATATATATATAATCGCTAACCAGACCTGCCTTAACTGTATTCACTCCGCGAAGCGGAGCCACGGGTCTGGGCAGCGCCCAGCCGCCGGAGGCAACCCCCCTCCCCCAGCACGAGCACCTGCCGGTGCGTTTGCCAGTTGTCCGTATGGCCAAGCTGGCTTCGCCCGAGTACAGCGGAGGGTACAGCGGAGCGAAGCATGGCCATGGGAAATCAGTGACGTATGAGGGTCGGGGCCGGGTTTTTTAGTGGTCTGAGAATGTAATGCAGTGCGGCAGAAGGGAGCACCAGTGGAATGATGTGAGGTAGTGAGGGATTTATTGGCGATTGGCGATGATAGGAGAGGAGAGGGCATCGTGATGGAGACACTGGGAGGGTGTAAGCTATCAGGCGCTTTGTGGGGTCAAGACTCCGCGGGGGTGTGAGTAGGGGTAGTGGTAGTAGTAGTGGTAGTGGTGGTGGTGGTAGTGGTGGTAGCAGTAGTGGTAGCAGTAGTAGTGGTAATGATAGTAGTAGCAGCTACCTTAAGTTGGGCGTACGTCCTCTTGACGTGGGTGCACGGTCGACCGCGCCCTTTGAGTTTTCGAATAACGGGACTATTTTATTGATTCATTGTACCACTAAGGGAGCTTCATATAGATTGATGCGGTTATATGCTGCTGCAGCTGCCCCAGACGCTGCGCCATTTATTGGCTGGCATGGATAAAAGGAGGTAGGCACCTGCACCTTGAGACTGGCATAAACGGGTTGAATACAAACACTTAAGTATAGGTCAGGAACCGGTTGATTTGATATGAACGAGATCTGGGGTGATACTACTACAGTACCAAATAATCTACAAACCTTTTTCTCGTGTAGTGGTATTGTGAACTTTCTTTCAATAATAAGACAGCACACGAATACGAATGACGAGTATATAAAGTACTCGTTAGTAGCCGGAGAATATTAGGTGCTCACCATCGGTATACGCTCAGTCTTGGTTATACAGTCAGTCTTGGTTATACAGTCAGTTGGTGGTTATACGGTCAGTCAATCTTGAGTATACAGTCAGTTGATGGTGATTTCGTCACGTACGTCACGTTTAATTTACATTTAATTCACATTTACAGTTCGTTCACAACTAACTACTCATCTATCTAACAGACTTGGATTCCATCTCGTTCGCGTATAGCTAGCTATATTATATTCATCTGGCCCTGCTCAGCCGTATCAGTAAACAGTGACATAACCCCTCGTCTCCCCACCTAATTCACGTTGAAAAATATCATAACAATCACTTTCAAACAATATCATCTACAAACCCAGAGAATACACAACAAATAACATCGCTGGCTCAGCAGAGGCAGGACTGCTGTTTGGCGTTTGGCGTGAGAGCTTGAAATTGAGTTTTGCGATTCCAGAAGAATAATAACAACAAGAGAAAAAAAATCACGCTACCCCGCACTACCACTGTGGTCGCAATTTAACTTCAACGGTAACTCAATCACCAGAATAGCACCTGCTCTACCTCTCCTCCGGTCACGCTAACAATGATCAGTTCCAACCCAGCAACAGCATACAAACCCGAAGCGGAACCGGGGCCTGAACCTGAAACTCAGGTGCAGCAACTGCCCAACCCGAACCCAGGCGTAGCGGCTACGGCATTTGGTTCTGACCCCACAGCTGCCGTTCCGGCGTTCCCCAATGGTGGTGACATTACTTTAACGAGATGCTCTTCAAAGGATTCTAATAATACCTCTTCTGTCAGTTTAGGCTCCTCTCCACTACTAACCACCACCACCACCACTCATAATAGTCGTACAAATGTTGATATTAGTAGAAGCAGTAATAATCACAGCAGCTACATAAAAAGCGACAACTCAGATGTTGAAAGTGTAACTGAGTCTCATCATTCAGTAGTTCCTGTTACTAATAGTGACATTAATAGTAGTAGTAGTGAGCGTAAATCAACAACATCCTCAAAACCGCCCCTTAGTCTTGTAACTCCCTCGTCAACTGTTACAAAGCCTAGATCAAACTCATTTATCGTTTCAAACCCGTCTCCTATTGTTGGTCCTCGTCCAAGATCAAATTCTAAAATCGCTGGCACAATGACAAAGTTGAGAAGCTTATTATTTATGGGTGACAAGCAACCTACATTACAGACAACAAATACACCTTCTGGAGTAGCCACACCTGCAAATGGAGATGAAACTAACAGTCCACCACCCCATTCTGATCTGACAGACCGTACCGATAACCTTCCTCAAGCTTCATCAGCTGGTGGTAGTGCATTGGTATCACCTGTTGGACAACCAAACGTTGAGTCTATTTTAGGTTCAGTATTAAATGACCACCATATCCGCGAAACCCCGCACCAATCTCCATCGTCGTCCACTGTGTCTGTTGCTTCAATCTTTGGTCAAGCTGCTCATGAAACTTCTCCTTCATCTACACCACAACCATCTCAAACTGGAACCACCACTCCTAATTCATCCTCTGCATCCGTCGGAAGATCGGCCTCTATCAAAAAAAACTCGTCTACATCTTCTTCTGCTTCCAACAACAACAACAACAACACTAATAATAATAATAATAATAATAACAGTAGCTGGACAAGATTTC
The DNA here is from genome assembly GCA_030555635.1 of Sugiyamaella neomexicana. Taxonomy (NCBI): domain Eukaryota; kingdom Fungi; phylum Ascomycota; class Dipodascomycetes; order Dipodascales; family Trichomonascaceae; genus Sugiyamaella; species Sugiyamaella neomexicana. Next base: position 33,543 of record JANIWN010000052.1, on the reverse strand, counting down.
AAGTTTCTGAAGATGGTACGACTCATGTACATCATTTAAAAACTGCCAAACGACAGGAAAAACTCACCGGTATGATCAAAGAGTTTCTGGGTGGTAAGAAGCTCCGGGACGAAGCAGTCTCGGCAGTATCAGCTATTTTGAATGGCGCCAGTGGTAATAACCCTTCAAATGCTGCTATCCAGGTACCAGGTAAACAGCCTCCTACTCTCATGGCAGGCTTTGTACATCAATTAAAAAAGGGCGATAAAGAAGCTCAATCTTTACTTAGTAATTCAGCAACTACTCCCATTCCATCTTCACAGAGCTCGTTTGTAGAAAAATATGGCAAATGCCACGAGGTTATCGGGAAAGGTTCGTTTGGTATTGTTCGTATTGCCCATAAATCAGATCCTAAAAACCAAGGCGATCAAGTGTTTGCTGTGAAAGAGTTCAAAAAGAGACCACAGGAATCTGAACAGAAATATTCCAAACGTCTAACGTCTGAATTCTGTATTTCTTCCTCATTGCATCATCCAAATATTATTCAGACTCTAGACCTTCTTCAAGATGCCAAAGGCGAATATTGCGAGGTCATGGAATATTGTTCAGGCGGTGATCTCTATTCTTTGATTCTTGTAGTAGGTAAACTCGAATACCTTGAAGCAGATTGTTTCTTCAAACAAATCATCCGAGGTGTTAATTACATGCATGAAATGGGAGTTGCTCATCGAGATCTGAAACCTGAGAATATTCTTCTCACATCCAATGGTGCCGTCAAAATAACCGATTTTGGTAACGGTGAATGCTTCCGAATGGCTTGGGAAAGAGTGATTCATCTTTCTAATGGTTTATGTGGCTCGGCTCCTTATATAGCTCCCGAGGAATTCACGGATCCAGAGTTTGATCCTCGTGCAGTTGATATCTGGGCTATTGGTGTTATTTATATGGCTATGCGTACTGGACGTCACCTGTGGAGAATGGCAAAGGCATCTGAGGATGAGTTTTATGCCAAATATCTTGAAGGAAGAAAAGATGAGCATGGCTACGAGCCAATTGAAAGTTTAAAAAGGGCCCGGTGCCGTAATGTTATTTATTCTATTCTTGATCCTGTTCCAAGCAGACGTATCACTGGTAAGCAGATTCTTAAAAGTGAATGGGGTAGAGAAATTCACGTTTGTCAGGCCGGTGAATTGGGCTTATAATCTTTTTTTTTTTCTCTGTGGCCCTATTTGCTGTTTGTATATATATGAACAAGTATTTTATATTATTTTATTTCAAAGTATAAATAGTTTTTGTTGTCGTCGTATGTCGGTTCGCGATTGGATCTCACCAGTTAGGCCTTTTATATTTTGAGTTACCGCTTTTCGCAACTGCTGACATGATAATTGGTGCGTCCATTGCACCAAAATTTACAAACCCACAGTCGTCCGGTTGCCTTGAATCGAGTTGACTTAAAGGGCTAGTGATGAGTTTGTTTTTAGAATTACACCGACGTACTTTTTTGGTTATTCGAGTAGGAGTAGGCAGAGTAGGCGGAGGGAAGGATGCTGAGCGCATTGAATTTAATGATCGCGAAACGCGAACCTGTGAAGAAATGGGTAATGCCATTGAGCCGAGTGATCGTGAAGATCGAACTGATCGGAGAGGAGGGGTTGGGTACACAGCTGGTGATTTGTATGAGTTGCTTGAAGTAATAGTAGTTGTACTACTATTCTGGGAGCTGTCTACTCCATTGTCATATGAATAATAATCAGCACAAAACTCGCGATCGGAACTGTAACTAGGATAAGAGGCAATGTTTTCAACTGATTCATCACATGGTGGGAGATTCTGTGATGGCGGTGCTGGAATAATGTCACGGTGATTTGAGTTAAAACAGGCTTCAACTAACTGGGGAGAATATTCATTTGGTCCTGCTTGTGGTTCTGATATGTGGTCTTGTAAATTGATGCCATACTCAAATTCTGTCAGAGGTTTCTGAATTGGTACAAGATTGTCATTATTAGGCATTGGTAATAACTCATTATTCGCAGGAGTCCAATTAACATTCAAATGACTATTGGAACTCAGTGAACTATCGGATTGGTCCAAGTATAGATTGCTAGGCAGGAATTGATTCCTAGTACTTGATATATCAACAAACAAGTTTGTTCCTTCACCGTCAAGTGCAAAAGTATCTTCTACGCTCGGTTCGTTGAAATATATATTATCATTATAATAATTGGCATGTTGATCTGATGCACCAGCAGGCATATTATTGTCTAAACCATCCGAATAAAAACCAGGGTCATCTAGATTAGTATTATTGCAATGTTTTTTGACTTTTTTTTGAAGCCAATTGAACGGATATGCAAATGATTGAGTTGCAAGAAAGGACATTTTATAGAAATATTGACGTTTGCAGGTATGAGTTACTAATTCTCGGCAATAAAAATAAACACTCGGATCTATATAACAAGCTATAGATATATATAGTTTCTAGCAACATATGGGAATGAATATGTGCATTCTAAGGTTTTTTTATTGTCAGGTAACAAACCATATGTCTGGTGTACATAGTAAGTCAAGGTAAACCCATGATGAGGAACTTAACTAACGAGGCCAGACATGGATTACGGAGTTTGTTAAAATCGTGACCGAGTCGGATATGAATTCTTTCAAAAACTTGGATGAGACAATGGAGGAGGAGAGTGGGATAGGAGCTCACCTTGCAGCTGAAACAAGAGGCGCACCATTGAAGACAGTCAAGTAAGCTAAGGTCCATCGCAGTGTCTGAGACATGACTGCAGGAATGCCATGGTATCGTGTGCATCAGCCAGTCGCATCTATTTTGTTTGGGATTAGGCATTACCACTTTTAGGTGTGATGGATTTTTACATGAATATGGATTAGCAAGTGGAAATTTGGGGCAGGTGGTTGAGAAAGAGACAGGAATGGACGGTTGTAAACGTCAATGGTAGATGTCATGCTTGCGAAACAGAGAGGTGGTCAAGGCCTAGAAACACCGATCGTATACACATTATCACTAGTGTATTGAAAGAATTAGAGTTTTGTCTTGTCCCATTTTGTCTTACTACCAAGACGTCGGGTCGTACAATGAAGTAAAGTTTTTATGGCGAACCAGTACAATGGTAGCAGTAGGAGAACAAAGAATTGAGATATATTTGCAGATAAAGTGGCAGGAACGATTTTACATATTTTACATATGGTATGAGAATTATAGGACAAGAGTAAGAGATATTCTGTGATCTGGGTAGTAGTAGCGCATTGACAGTATTATAAGATTAGGTTGAAATTATATTATTTGTTGTACTTTGAAACTGTAGATTAACGTTAAAGGGGTTGGTTAGAGTATTACGATAAGAAGTAATTCATGAAGACCCGTTAAATAGGGGGTAGGAATATACACATGATGGTTAGATGTTGTGTTGTATCATAGTGATACAAGTAGGCAGGGGTCTGGAGGGGGACTGGAGAGGAGTCTGGAGAGGAGTCCCGCAGAGCAGTCCCAGCAGGGCAGTCGCTTGTGAACAATATCACAGCTAGTTCTCAGAGAAAGGTTTTCAGGGCCTGTCCTTAGAGGAATATATGACTTGGATGTAAAAATGTAGCAGAACTGAGGTATGGACTCTCTGAAAGACTTATTATTATCTACTATTATAATGCCCATTGATATAAGTGATAAAGAACATCAGCAATACCTTGCCTTTGCTTTCTTGAATTATTTCGGTTAAATACACTGTATATATTTATTTATATACATTGTTCATCGGCGATTGCCATGCCACAGGTGCATGTTCATGCAGGTTGCAGCTGTACATTATGCACCAATGCAGTGTTTTCTACTCACGGCTGAATACGAGCTTATAACAGAATTGTAATCAGCGGCCTTTAAAGTAGACTTGCAAGAGTTTCAGCTGTTACGGTGAAGCTGAAGGAAAGAAGTATGCAGGGGTAAGTAATAGTAGGAGTAGCTGAGCGGTAGCCGCAGTAGCAGAGCTGTAGCCGTAGCCGTAGCTGTAGCTGTAGTAGCAGAGCGGTAGCTGTAGCTGTAGAAGCAGAGCTGTAGCTGTAGCTGTAGCTGTAGTAGCCTTTGTAGCTGTAGAAGCAGAGCCGTAGCTGTGGCTGTAGTAGCTGTTGTAGCTGTTGTGGCTGTTGTAGCTGTAGTAGCAGAGCTGGAGCTGTAGAAGCAGAGCTGGAGCTGTAGTAGCAGAGCTTCCACTGTAACAGTCGTACAGCAGGGTAATCACAGTTCTCCCAACACCATTATCAGCCTCGAGCCGCCTTCCAGCGCGGCGGGCTATAGCACTTCAGCTGTAGGTCCGTCTCACGGTGGTCACCTCAGTGCTGGTTGCCGTCATCGCCGCTATCTTTGAACCTGCTGAAACACCACTCTTACATACACAAAGCACACCCACAGCCCCCTCAAGCATTGTCCATCCTGTCAAGTTATCATTGGCATTGGGCAGGTTTTAGTTTGGAGAATCCGAAGGGTCCGCTTGTCCATTTACGAGTAGAAGAACGTTTTTGCCCTCGATCAATACTACTACAATTAGCATATCACAATGAGTTGGAATGGATTCAAAAAGGCCGTCAGCAGAGCCGGGACGTCGGTGATGATGAAGACTGGTCATGTGGAGAAAACCGTGGATAAAGAATTCGATGTTGAAGAACGTCGATATCGAACTATGGAGACCGCTTCATTGTCATTGCAAAAGGAGGCCAAGGGCTATCTGGACTCATTGCGAGCCATGACTGCGTCACAGACCCGAATCGCCGAAACCATTGACGCGTTCTACGGTGATGCCGGCACTAGAGACGGAGTGTCCAAATATTACCTGACTGCAGTGCAAGAACTGGACTCTGAAACTGTCAAGGCACTTGATGGACCGTTTAGAGAAACGGTTCTTGAGCCCGTCAGTCGGTTCTGCGCCTATTTCACAGATATCAATGAGGCCATCAAAAAGCGCAATCACAAACTCATGGACTACGATTCGTTGCGAGCTAAAGTCAAGCGATTAACTGAAAAACCTTCGGATGATGTATCCAAGCTGCCTCGATTGGAAAAGGAGCTCCAGATGGCCAAAGATATCTATGACCAGTTAAACCAGCAGCTCATTGCCGAGCTGCCACAACTCATTGATCTCCGAGTGCCCTATCTGGATCCTTCCTTTGAAGCCTTGGTCAAGATCCAGCTCCGGTTCTGTACCGAGTCCTATACACGTCTGGCCCAAGTCCAGCAGTATCTGGACGCCAGCACTCGCGAAGAGTACGCCAATGGCCAGCTCGACAGCCGTGTAGAACAGGTTCTCCTGGAAATGCGAGAGCTCTCCATCACCTCGCTGGGCAATTGACCAACCACCATCCCCCCCCTGCGCCACCTAATTGCTGCTGTTGTTCGTTTCCCATGTAATTTATACTGTTATGACTGGTTTCTGAGTGCATTGAGGGCTCTGCCTCCGGCGGCCGGGCTCTGCCCGGACCCGTGGCTCGCTTCGCTCGAACACGAGCTACTCGCCCACCACGAGCCCCAAACCCGAGCGAAGCGAGCAACGGGTCCGGGCAGAGCCCGGCCGCCGGAGGCAACGCCGCCCACACCAAACATTTAACACTGTCTCATACACATTTTGACATATACGGTTGCAATTACAACAATTTAGACCGAAGGGGGGTGGTCAGGAGACCATTCGGACTGGGAGCCGTAGTGGTCGTCGTAGCCCTGCTGGGTGTTATCTTGGGCCTGGCGCTTGACCTTTTCACGGTCAAGATAATCAAGACCCTTGCTCTCGAAAAGCTTGTCGACCTCGGCACCGGCAATGCCAGCGAGAGCCTCTTTGGCAAATTGGTGCGATACAGGCTTGCCTTCTTTGCGCTGTCTGTCCTCGAAGATCTTGGCAGCAGCGAACGAGGCAGCTCCAGCAATGAGTTCGTGAGAGAACTTGCCCTCGTGCTCCTGTTGTCCGTAGACCTGTTTGTGACTATCCTCAAAGAGACCGAAAACCATTGTTAATCCTGTTGTTTTATGAAATAATAAAAAAATGTAGAATGGGTGACAAAAAAAGACAAGACAAAAGAATCAGGTCCACAAAGGCAAACTATGGGCTTTATATAGCATTCCCTCCTCCACCCCCGAGGCAGATCAAGCACCCGGGGAGAGAGAGCTGGAGAAACTAACTCTTGCAGCGGTGGAGAGAGGCGGCGGCCTAAGCCTTGTTTTAGGTGTGCTTAGGCGTGCTAGCTGATGCGCCACTCGCGTCATGGGCCCCCAGTAACGCCCAATCGTGAGCGCCCCGGCTTGCAGAACAATGCGCTCCAGGGCGCCTTGGCAGATATTGGCTTTGGCGGGCGGCCTCTGGGCTCTGCCCAGACCCGTGGCTCGCTTCGCTCGAGCTGGGAGCTGGGAGATGGGGATGGGAGATGGGTCTGGGGGAGAAGGGAGAGGGGAGAGGGGAGAAGGGAGAGGGGAGAGGGGAGAGGCGGACACGCAGGCGGGGATGGGATGACGGGAGAGGGGCACCGGGCAAAGGATTGGCTGCGGGGAGACAGCGCCTCTGCCGCTCACTGCCTTCAAAAGAGTCTATTTTAGTGGTTGCTCAAAGAGGCCAGGTCGGCAGGTTGGATTGGGAAGTGCACTTGCCGTCTGAGACGGTGAAGATGCGTGGTTGCGTACGCCTGCCTCGCTCTGATGCCATTCGAGGTGGCGCACCGCCTCGCTGAGGTGATACCCAGACTCATCCTCGTGATTGCCTCGAGCGAAGCGAGCCACGGGTCTGGGCAGAGCCCAGCCGCCGGAGGCAGATCCCCCTTCCCAACCACTATCTGGTTTTGCGGTTCTGCTACACCAGTCAAATGGTCAATGGTACGATCATTTGCTCTCCCTAGAGTACCAGCGGTACTGGAGCCGTACAGCGCCACGGTGTTAGTGAATGAAGCTCACCTCCTGCAGATCAGGGGGATCAGCTAACCGTTTTGGCTAGGACCCAATTGGGAGTTTCATGCATGGTGGATAAGTCGAGGAAGACTGGTAGGATAGAGGATGTAGAATGGTATGACAGAGGTGGTAGGACAGAGGTGGCAGGACAGAGGATGTAGAATGGCAGGACACAGGATGGCAAGCTGGTGGGACATAGGATGGCAGACTGGTGAGACACAGGATGGTAGACTGGTAGGATAGAGGATCGCAGACGGGTACGACAGAGGGTGGCAGACTGGGACGACAGAGGATGGCAGAATGATAGGACAGAGGATGTAGAATGGCAGGACACAGGATGGCAGACTGGTAGGACAGAGGATGGCAGAATGGCAGGACACAGGATTGCAAGCTGGTGGGACATAGGATGGCAGACTGGTAGGATAGAGGATCGCAGACTGGTAGGATAGAGGATGGAAGACTAGGACAGCGGATGGCAGGCTAGGAGAGCGGATGACAGACTAGGACAGAGGATCGCAAGGTTGAAGCAGGCTGAGTAGAAAAGTTGAAAGTATGCTGACGGTTGGCTGGGTAGCACAGTGGATGGTTTACAAGCTCTTTATTTTATTCTCTTAATTAGGTATATTTCCATGTTAAAACCCATCCATCGTAAAAACATGCCACTTGCCATCAGTTGTATAATTTATAAAGATTAGTTACATGACGGCTTGTATTCTTATTCTTTGTAGCCAAATGCTGAAAGGCTCACACACGCCTCAAGGTGCCCTGGCGATAGTAGTCACTATCTATATTTCCATGTTAAATATTAGTTACATGACGGTCTTTCCTATTCTTTCTTAGTCAAATGCTCAATGCTACCACATCTTTCAAGGTGCCCTAGAACGTCATCCAACGTAAACCCTTCACACTTGGCAAATCAATTCTATAATTTATAAATATTAGTTACATCACGGCTTTCCTTCTTTTGTAGTATCTCACACATCCTTCAAGGTGCAGTAGTAGTCCTAATCTATATTTCCATGTTGAATATTAGTTACATTACGGTTTTCTTACTCTTGTAGTCACATCTCACACATCCTTCGAGGTGCGGTAGTAGTCATAATCTATATTTCCATGTTGAATATTAGTTACATCACGGCTTTCCTACTCTTGTAGTCACATCTCACACATCCTTCAAGGTGCCTTGGCGGTAATAGTCAGCAATAAGAAAAGCCACATCCAACGCTGATAATTGTTAGTAAAATTCAGGTAAACACCATATAACTTACATTGTGATAGACTTAGACGAGGGTCGCAAAAAGTGTCGTAACGTAATACAAGATCTTCATCCTCGAGATCCTGTGACCCGCCAATGCACTCAGTGACAGCGTCTCCTGTCAATTCCAAATGTAACCCATTAAGAGTACTATCGTTTTCTTTATGAATACGAAGGGCAAGACGGATTTCAGAAATGATATCGTCGAAATAGCGTGTTTTGAGTTTGGTAACGGGCGAAGTCTTTGTATTCCCATGACATGGATCAGATATCCATACCACTTTATGACCAGACTTTTTCACTGCCCGGATCTGCTCGCCTAGCTTAGCCTGGATCTTGTCTGCTCCATAACGAGTAATAAGCGTGACTCGGCCAGTAACAAAGTCAGGGTCCACTCGATCCAGTACAGCTACTAGTTCATCTGTCTGAGTAGAAGGTCCAACTTTGATTCCAATTGGGTTGGCAATACCACGGAAAAACTCTACATGCGCACCTTCGAGCTGTCTCGTGCGGTCACCGATCCATACGAAATGTGCTGAAGTGTTATACCACTTTTTAGGAGAACCAGAACTAGACCGCAAAGAAGCTCCACTAACACCCGGATCTTTCAAAAGTCTCGTCAAAGATTGCTCGAATTCGAGTAATAATGCTTCATGAGAAGTGAAAAAGTCTATGGATTTCCATGCCGAGTTATCGCCACCAACTGTAGACATGAACTGCAATCCTTCGGAAATACTGTTGACAACTTCTTGGTATCTATTACGAATAGAGTCCTTGCGCACATGACTAAGGTCCCATTCAAAAGGATGGTGTAAATCGGCGAATCCAGAGCTCAAAGTGGATCGAATGAAATTGAGAGTCGCTGAAGAGTGGAAATAAGAGCTAACTAATCTCGAAGGATCAGGTGTACGGTTACTTGGTTCATAGCCATTAATATTATCACCCCTGAACGACGGTATCTCGCCATAACCCTCTACAATCTCAGTTTGTTTCGACCGTGGTTTGGCATATTGACCAGCAATTCTCCCTATTCTCACTATAGGCAGTTTGGTACCCCAAATTAGAACCAATGACATTTGCAGTAATACTTTCAGTTTAGCTTCGATTCGATCCTGGTTACAGTAATCAAATAATTCAGCACAATCTCCTCCCTGTAGAACAAATGCCTTTCCTTCAGCAGCATCCTTTAATTTTGATTTCAATTGTTCAATCTCTCTTGGGTGGACCAAAGGGGGCAAACTTTCCAACTTTTCCAGAGCCTTTTCAACTTGACTGTAATCATCATATATAACATCTTGAGTAATGGGACGACTCTGCCAAGAAGTTGGAGACCATTCATCCACCACCACAGCAAAATCGTCTGTCTTGGTCATACTAAATCCAGTTGGCCGGTCAGAACCTGGCAAATCACTGGAAAGAGTTCTCAATTTAGCAGCCGATTTGGCCCCTTCGCTGGCCGAAAGCTTTTCCGGATCTACCACCCGTACTCGGATCTCTTTATTACCACCTGACATATTTTTATTACTCTTTTGATTGAAAACTTTCAGGCAAAATAATTCAAAGTAACAAAAATACAACTGCTCATGGGATTATATATGACTGAAATTTCATGCATCATGCGGCTAGGCATCATCGCCTAGAACCGTTTTGACTTACCCCTGAGTTTCAGGTTGAACATGAGATAGCGGATATTTTTGCAATTGTCCGGGTAAACATGAGCGGATTTACTCAGACACTTTGGTACATAGATCTAATTATTATTATTATACAGAGGATTTTTTTAATTACACTCTCTCAATGACAATGGCAGAAGCACCACCGCCACCGTTACAGATGGCAGCGACACCGATTTTACCATTTTCTTGAGCAAGCACCGAAGTCAGGGTGACGAGAATTCTAGCCCCACTGGCACCAAGAGGATGACCAATAGCAACGGCTCCACCATAGACGTTGACCTTGGATTCGTCAATGTTGAGGATTTTGGGGTTTGCAACGCCCACGACCGAGAACGCTTCGTTAAACTCGAAAAAGTCTACATCTTCAATAGAGATTCCAGCGTGTTTAAGAGCCTTGGGAACTGCAAGAGAAGGTGAAGTGGGGAATTTAATAGGAGCTTGAGCAGCATCACCCCAGCCAAGGATTTTAGCAATTGGCTTAAGGTTAAGCTCCTTAAGTTTCTGCTCCGAAACAAGAATCACAGCTGCTGCACCGTCATTAATAGGCGAGGAATTGGGAGCAGTGAGTGAGCCATCAGACTTGAACACGGGTCGGGCAGATCGAAGACGAGCTTCATCAAGACGGGCAACTTCTTCGTCAACAGATACAGTTACACCAGGCTTACCACGAGCACCAGGCAATTCAATAGGCGCAATTTCGGCCTTGAATTTTCCATCAGCATGGGCTTTTTGAGCTCTCTTGTAAGAGTTGACGGCATAATCGTCTTGTTCTTGACGCGATATATTATGTTCAATAGCAGTATCCTCACCAGCCATGCCCATAGCTTGACCATCATATGCATCTTGAAGACCGTCTCTTTGAAGACCGTCAACAACAGTAGCACCACCAAATTTGGTACCAGTTCTACCACTAGGAAGATAATGAGGAACATTGGTCATGGATTCTGCTCCACCTGCAACAACAATATCGGCCGATCCAGTAAGAATGGTCTGAGCACCAATAATCACAGATTTGAGACCAGACGCACATACCTTGTTCACAGTCGTGGCAACAGTAGACATGCTTAAACCGGCCTTGAGACCCACCTGGCGAGCAGGAGCCTGGCCAACATTGGCAGAATAAACATTGCCAAATACGATTTCCTCGACAGCAGATGGCTCGATCTCGGGCACTTTGGCTAAAGCTGCCTTTACAGCATGGGCACCTAAATCGACATAGCTTTGAGAAGCCAGAGAGCCAAGGAGACTACCAATTGGAGTTCGTGAAGCTGACACGATATACACAACTGGCTTGGTCATTGAAAACGATAGTAAGTGAAGAAAAAAAAATTTGTTGGCTTTTTGTTGACGCTCTCTGTCGGTGGTTCAAAAGATGTAAATCAATCAAAGAAATGAAGGAAAAACGCGCCTGACAAACTCCCCTGATTATATAGAGTGGTACAGGTAGTAATTCTATATTAGGACCCAAGGCGCCAACGGTGGGACATTTAAGGTGGTGGCGGTCTCGATGCAGGCTTAAAAAAAACGTCTCAAAAGGAGGCTAATAGGGTTGAGGGTTTGTTGTATGGGCTTATTCTCAACAAACAGGGGTTGTTCTCCGCCGCACACTGCTCAACCTTCAACGGTGACGTTTAAACTGGCTTGGCTTATACGACGCTGTATCCACCACCGTCAAACGTGCCACATTGCACGCAAATCGGCAAAGTTTACCGTGAGATATCTAACCTTTGATTGCCGCCATTCGCGGAGAGAATCCCATCGACCCGCCAGCCGTGTGTACTCCGCGGAGAGAATCCATCGGTGCCACCACCGCCACCATTCATTCTCAGGCGAAGCCTGAGCCACGGGTCTGGGCAGAGCCCAGCCGCCGGTGGCGCACCTCCGTCCGCCGCGGGGTCTCCACAAACGATCCCGCTCTGTCGTACGAGGTTACTAATCATGACTGGGAGGACCCTTGCAGCGGCGATCGTTTAATTATGCTTTTATGCTGCATGTTTGTGCATAAAAAGCAACCCCGGTGTCCGCGGAGTCGAGCCCATGAGTTCAACAACAGTGAATATATTTATTTAAAATAATTATATATAAAGGGTGGAGAAGTCCATGTGTTGGCTTTAATTATCTAATTATCTATATACAATCAAACAATGTCAATTCCATTACAAGAGCAAGATCATAAAGTTGAAGAAGGTGGATCAGTCGCCAACGAGATTATTACTTTCGAGTCTTCACGAGATATTGAGAGTGGCATTCAAATCGAACAATACAAAGACAAGTCATTGGAAATGGATGATGAGGTGTCTAAATCGGATCTTGATACACGCAATGAGCCAACTCTGTTAACTTCGTTGGATAAAGAAGATCTTGAAAACCCAACAAGTTATTCTATAGCAAGAAAACTATTTCATTCGTTTGTCCTTGTATCTATGTGCTTTACTTGTGCAATGTCATCTGCCATGTATACTCCTGCATTAACTGAGATAGAAGCCAAATATCACATCACTAGAGAAGTGGCTTTATTAAGCACTGGTATGGTCTTGTTAGGTTATGCAACAGGACCCATTCTGTTTTCAGCCTTGAACGAAGCTTATGGAAGATGGTGGGCTTGGAATGTTGGGTTTTCATTATTTCTAATTTTTCAGATCCCTACTGGCATCAATCCAAATTTCCAAACTCTACTGATTGGTCGGTTTTTCCAAGGATTTTTTGGTGTCAGCACTCTTGTAACATTTGGAGCCTCTATGAGTGATATTTGGGGTTATTCCACTATAAGCTTTGCCGGTGCTGCAGCAGCCTTTGCAATTTTTGCTGCTCCTTCTCTCGGTCCTGTAATTGGCTCCTTTTTAATTAAGTGGACCAACTTCGGTTGGATCTCATGGCTGATTATGATAATGGGTGGAGTCCTACTAGCATTGAATGTCGTCTTTTTGAAGGAAACATCTCCTCCTGTCCTTCTCCGTAACAAAGCTATTAGATTACGGAAACAAGGTAGAAACGTTCGGGCTCCTCTTGAGGCAGTTCCCCCTACTTTACGTAATATGACCACGAAATATGGAGTAAGACCATTTGTTATGCTTGTAGAAGACAAAGCCCTTGCATTTCTCTGTGTCTATGCTGGCCTTTCTTATGGACTGTTGTATACAATCTTGGTGGCCCTACCGCTTACTTTTTCAGCGTATCGTCATTTCGATTATATTCCTACTTATCTGCCTAGTATTGGGGTACTTGTAGGAGTTACTTGCACCTCAATTTATCTATCATTAGCGAATGCCAGCTATGTCAGAGCTGCTAACAAAGCAGAAGCTATCTTCCTTCCCGATGAGAGATTGAAACCAATGATGATTGCCGGGGTTCTGCTACCAATTGGTTTATTCATTTTTGCATGGACTGCTCCTTTTAGAAACGTTCACTGGATTGCCCCTATTATTGGTGCTACCATTGTAGGATTCTCGACTTCAACCATTTTCATTGCTTCTATTATTTATATGATAGAAGCTTACAAGCAGTATGCACCCTCTGCATTTGCAATCAACGCCGTCATCAGATCATTAGTAGCAGTATTATTCCTGCTTGTACTTTCACGTATGGTTGGCTCGATGACTATTCAAGGATGTTTCTCATTCTTTGGTGGTTTGGCCATACTTATTGCCCCCGGTCCATTTATTTTATACAAGTTTGGTAAGAAATGGAGAGCCAGTTCCAAATGGGCATAACTTAGGATGTTGTTATAGATTGTAGTTTGTCAATAGAATATTAATTTTAATAGAATACGAATCAAAAAAATTGCAAGTCAGTATGCAAAGATCGAATTTTGTAATAGTTATAGCGACACCCGAGTTTAATTCCAAGTGCCATACGTACACTTGAGTAAAAGAATGGTGTAAGAGGATTGCATAATAGAGTTGCTGGTAGAGGGACTCGATGGCGCCATCACTAACTTATATCATCTTGCAGTGCGAATTAGCTCTGCAGTAGATCCGACACTGTCAGGTTACTCATTATCATGATTCATAATACTACCAGATTTGAACTTTAAAATATCTTAAAGAAACGAGTCTCTCAACTTCACCGCTCGTAGTCCCTGCATTACTCAGTAGTACCTGCACAGCCGCACCGAATACCCATCAGCCGTTAGCAGAAAAATATACACTCTCCAAATCATTCACTCAGTTCAACACTTCTACATCGACAGTCTCTATGCCTAAAAGAAAAGATATTTCTATCAATGAGCGCCAGTTCACTCTGGGCTTGCTCAAGGAATCTCAGAGATTAGATGGTAGATCGCTGGATCAATTCCGTAAAGTGGATCTGAAGTTTGGTGATAGTTTGGGCCACGCAGAAGTACAACTTGGTAATACTCGACTGGTAGTGAGAGTATCTGCGGAAGTTAGTAAACCATATGAAGATAGACCTTATGAAGGTACTTTTATTATCACAACCGATGTTTCTTCAATGGCATCACCACTATTTGAAAATAACCGATATTCGGATGATGAGATGCTGATGACTAGATTAATCGAAAAAGCCATTCGCAGATCCAATGCTCTGGATCTTGAAAGTTTATGCATTGTAGCAGGAAAATCATGTTGGATGGTTCGTGCCGATGTTCATTACCTTAGTTATGATGGTGGATTAGTAGATGCCACTTGTATAGGGGTGATTGCGGCGCTCATGCATTTCCGTCGACCTGATACCTCGATTGATGGAGATCAAACGATTATTCATCCCATTGATGAAAGGAGTCCAGTTCCTCTGTCGATTCTTCACGTGCCGATATGTGTTACGTTTTCATTTTTCAAAGTAGATGAAGTATCAAACGACAACAACGCTGATGAATCTAAGAACAGTGACGATTCTAATGCTGTGTTAATGATTGATGCTACTGCACAGGAAGAGGCGGTTCGCCATAGTGACCTAACCATCACTATTAATAAGAATCGAGACATTTGTCAGATTGCCAAGCATGGCGGCTATTCTGTTGAAGCATTGGCCATTCTCCATTGTGCCAACCAAGCGTATAAGATTGCCTGTAATATTACCGATCTGATATATCGCCGGCTCAAGGAAGATGATGCTCTTCGTAATGCTGGCAACCTTGTAGAGCTAAGTGCGGAAAATGATCGTTGAAGATCTCTAGAACTATAGCATTATTCATTATTTATTTATCTATTTGTAGCGTTATTATTAATTCCTAGTACGTAATGACTACGAAAAGAAACATATGTCTATATATTCCTTGGTATTAATCACAGAGGGTGTGGGTGTATTTGCTACATAAACCGAGAAGCCGCGGAATGTGGCACGTGATCCAGCCGGCTGTTATGCTATTATTATCTATCAACAGGCACATGCTCTGGATATATTGTATAAGGAGGTTTTATCTGGAGCCTCCATTAAGTGGATTCTGCTCCTCGTTATTCAACTGTACACTTGCTGTTCTATACTTCGTGTGCTTCGTGTGGTTCCCTATTTACTGTTTGACCCCCCGACCTGCCTTATGTGAATAATGCCAACTTCTCGTTCTAATATTAGGGTCGAAGTCACCTTCAAAAACCCAGTGGTGTTTGCTGGCGAGTCTTTAAATGCCATTGTGACATTTCGAAATATATCTTCAGAAGCAGGTGCTACTACTGGTTCAGAAAATAATGGCCGTAGTCATCAGCGACAAAAGTCGATTGTCGATGCCAGATCATCGGTTCATCAGGGGAACCCGAGTGTGAGATCTGAGAATGGTCAATCCTTGGATGCCCAAGAAAGTAATGACAATAGCCAGGAATCATCAGAGCTAGCTTCACCAGACGAAGCGTCGTCAATTAAAAGAAACAGCCTCAAAAGTGTTTTAGAACAACAGGACGACTCTTGGTTACTCGGTCGCAGGCTGTCCATGCAATTAGCCAACACATTCCGAGAGTTCTATAGTGGTGCTAATAATAGCTCACCTGGTATAACTCGATCTTCCACTGGTCTCAGCCGATCGGCTTCCACTGCTGCGAGAGGTAGCTCGAGGTTAACTAAAACCGACAACAGCCCTGATATTGGTAACAATCCGACCGGCAGCGATAATGCCTCACGAGGTAGCCGACGAGGTACTGGAGTTACCTCTCGTACTATTCCACCAACGAATTTATTAATGGGATTTGCTCAATTACAGGGCTATTTTCAAGTGGACGAGACCATTATATCAGCAGACTCATTCGAGCATGTTAAAACTCAAGGAATTGTTGTCGGTAAAAACGGCCTTGAATATGGCAGTGGGCGTGGCGAAACAGGTTTATTGAAGGGTCTCACGTCAGGGCTTGGTTCGTTCTTTAAAGGTGACGGTACGAATGCTAATAACAATGGTCATTCCAATATTCGAAATGGCAATGGTTTATCATCTAGTCATAACGGTGGTGGTCCTACTGGATTAGGTTCCTCGGCAAGTCCGTCTGATATCCCTATCTTTTCTACTCCTCAATCATTACTCTTTATAGACTTGAAATTAGCATCTGGAGATTCGAAATCGTTCAGCTATCAACTCAACATCCCTAAGACTCTGCCTCCATCTTGTAGAGGCAAGGCAATAAGCATTTATTACAATCTTGTGATTGGAACTCAAAAATTGACCACTAAAGGTTCTCCTGAACCGAAAATTATTCTCGTACCGTTTCGAGTTTTCCCGTTCGTTGACAGCTCCGGTAACCAACCGAGCCATAATCTCTCTGAGCCGATTGTTTTACGGAAAGATGACGCCATTATCAGTCAGCTAACCGACAGAACGCCCGGTCCTAAAAGCTTTGAACTGCTTGAGCAAAGGCAAAAATCATCCAATACCCGTCATGACAGTCCATCTTTCAAAAAGTCAAAAGAGGAATTCACAAACTATTTAGATGACTTATTAATCAACGGATTACCATCGACCGCCCAGGTATCCCTCCCTACTGATATGAATCTTGGCGAGGAGCCTACCCGTCTGTTGAGGCACCGCTCTTCACTACAAGCCGTAGGCGGTCAAGATGAATATACAGCAAGGGAAAATATTGATTTTTTTATTAAATATTTCCAGCAGATTCGGGCCCAACAGCAGATACAAACATCAAAAGACGAGGAATCGGACTTGGAATCGGGCTCTGCAGTGATACCATCCCAATCAGCACGTCAATCAACCTCTCATAAAGTGAGCTTTGACATTAATCTAAGGGGCCATCGAATAGCATTCATTTACCTTTCCCGGCCTGTTTACAGAATCGGTGAGGATATCATACTCGTGTTTGATTTTTCCTGCTCTGTCGTTCACTGTCGCCATATAACAGCCACTCTTGAGACAACGGAGAAAATCAGCTCAAACATCTCACTGAAGCCTGATCAAGAAACAACACCTCTTACAAGAAGAATCTTCTCACATACTGCGATATCTACATTTGCTGCTTCAAAGACATGTGTTCAATTCACTATTCCTTCAACCGGTACTCCTCAGTTCAGTACATCGGATATTTCACTCGGATGGTCGGTTAAAATCGACTTTATCACCAGCTCGCCTCGCATTTCAAAGGACCAGCAATCGTTATTAAAACCAGCATCAGTACCAACGTCGTCTTCATCCATTTTCATTGCAAAATCGGCTCTGCCTTGCGAAACTTTCAGTTGCAGAATCCCTATCCAGGTGTACCCAACTAACCAGGATATTAAAGCTTTACTTGATCACCATTCAGGAATGGTTAATCGGAGATGGGTGATTTAGTAGAGGAATTCTTCTGTTTTATATTTAAAAATATATGTACTTATGCATCGCTTTTATCCCCTTGATCGGACGATGGATCGACGACTGTCGAAGAACGATCGATATTTACGCTACGAACGGTACTGCTATCAGCATCAACGCTCTGACTTTCTTCTGGAGTAATGCTAGGGGACCTTGATTGACCAGGTGATGGAGTACTAAGCCTCTGCCTTCTTCTAGCAGCCCATCTTGTCAGCCCGGAGAAATATCCCTCCTGAACAGGACCTTGAACTGGAGCAGGCTCGGCTGAGCTAGATACTGTACTCATTGACCTCTGAGATCGATGGCTGACTGTTTCAACAGACTCTGCTAGTGATTTGTTATCACTATTGTCGGAGGAGTTATCACCACCACCAACCGAGGTTCCGCTCTTAGAATCTGGCGACGTAATATCTGGTGTAATGCTCGGCGTCCGACCTGTCGTCGTTGGAGGTCCCCATAAGTTGCCAAATACTTTTGTAACACTCTTGGCAATTCCTTCTCGAGAAGTCACAGAGCCGGTCGACACTGCTTCTCCCATATGCTTGGGTTCAATGATATCAAACAACTCTTCGTCAGTGAACTTGCTAAAAATACGATAGTTATTCGACATTTTCCATTCTCTGGCCCATTTACTGTTGTATAGATTTAGTGGGTTACCAATAATGTCACGAGCAAACACAGGAGGCGGAGACGGGCCCACTTTGGTCAAAAAGCTATCGTATTTGACCGAAGCTAATAAATGCATAATGTAATCTTCAAACTGTACTCGGATATAATCCTCACTTCCATAAAACACTAGACCACGACTTTTAGCAGGATCCTGACTATCCCAGGTATCTCGGACCGCCTGATTGATACTACCAATCCATTTCTTATCTGCAGAAGATAGAGCAAGTGCTGATGTCAAAGATTTATTCAGAATCTGTACTGTATCATCATCCATCTATAGAATGTTAGTATTCAAAAGTCGTCAATAAAAAAAAAAAAAAAAAAAAAACTTACGTTTACCACCACATCTGCTATTGTTGAGGTTGGTGCCAGAACAAGCGAATTGGTGCTTCCAACTAAAAAGTATTTTGTTTCATCAGCTTGCAATTCCGACAGTTGCTGCAATGGGACATACGGACTAAAGATTCCACCACCAGCAAAGAGCTGAAGAGGCAGTCCCATAAATGCTAGCAATGAACTTCTATCACTCGTACGAAGACTGGTTGGTTTCTTGAGATTTGTTTCATAACTGCTCAGAAGTGGAGATCCACAATCTTCCAAGTTATTTATAAGGTTTGGAACGAGCGACACGATTGAAAACTGAGAAGCACAAAGTAATTCAGTGTTAGAGGCAAAAAATAATACTCGTTTTTCTAAGAGAAGAGCTTTTAGAATAACCAGAACTTTAGATCCGAGTCGATAGATGAGTTCTCGAAGAGGCATACCAATATTCATTGACGCGTCGTCTAACTTGTACGTGAAGATCTGAGTTAGATTTTCATATAAATTGTCAATAAGTTGACGGTCCTCGAAATCGCCTTGGATAAAGTAAGCACGAGTCACAACTGCAAGTTTCTCTTTGATAGGCCCAAAAATGGGTTTTCTTGCAACTACCACCACCGACTTTTGAACTGTTGACCGAGTAATATCATCAGTGATATGCTTGAGGTCTTCAGTCTTGATCTGTCGGTTACAAGAAATGCCAAATAGAGTAGTGACATGTTTGAAATCAGACTGCTCAACGATATGGCCATCTTCGTCTCTCTTCGGGGTGGGGTTTACAGCGATTTTCTTGTTTTCGTCGTACAGCAAAGTGAAATAACAGAAATTCTCATCACGAACATGACTCCCATCAGGTAGACTTTGAAATGCAAGATATGGCCACACAGCTGATTTGTCACCATCTGGGCCTACCCAGTATTCAACTTCTGGGCCTCTAGCGTGATGGAACCCTACGACGCATACCCCAAAAATGATATTCTGATCTTCTTCTACCTCTTCTTTAACAGTTTCAATTGGTTTTAGCTCAAACGTTGGTGTACGAACAGGTGGTTTCTCAGCCACTGCCATATCAGGACCAGATATGGTGTCAGTAGTTTCAGGCATGGCTGTCGAATCAGAGCTCTCATTAGAGTGCTGTGCGGTTTTTTGTACCTCTTCTGTTGCGTGTGCGTGTGCATCTTCCTCTGCCTCTTCTTGTGCTTCTTCTTGTGCCTCTTCTTGTGTCTCTTCTTGTGCCTGCAGTTCTTTCGACAACGGGACGTCGGGTCTCGGTGAGACATCGGTAGGTAGAGGAATCGAATCCGCAGACATTGAATTCGTTTTATTGTCGTCAGAGGCCGCTGGCGGAACTATCGTTCTGAGCTTTGCCTTACTGAACGTTCTTCTTTCTACCTTTGGAGTGTCGGTAGAAAAGTCCATTTGACTTTCAAAATTGCTCACCAGCCTCGAAACAAGTCGGTCTTGAGGACCTTTAGAATAAGAGCCGTAATCAATTGTCCCTGCAGCGCCCTTTTTACCCGTAGGAGTACTCGTTTCATCATAACTAAGCGACGACTCTGAAGTCACTGATCTTTGAGGAGATGGACGTTCGGACGAATATCGTTCTGGTGACTTGCTTGAAATATCAGTGTGAAAGGATTCCGCTATGGGTTGAATGTCACTAGACGTTTTAATCTCTAGAGCTCTTTTCGAAGGGTCGAATATATGTTGCGTCGAAGTCACGTTGATAATTTCGACGACTTCACTGTGGTCATTGTTATCATCCTCATCATGTAGTTCATCGGTCTCTGGCTCATCTCCAGTTTGTAATAAGGATTCATGTGTTTTGTCCTCTTCTTCATTTTCTTGTGCTCCTGCTGTTTCTGTCTCTGAGGATTCTGGTTCAGGAGTTCCAGTCAAATCTATAGTTTCATTGTTGTTGCCATTCTCAATGTTTTTTACTTTGTCAATGTCGCTGGATTCGTGCTCAGACTCTAACAGATCCTTTGAGCCTTCGCCTTGTGCCACTGTTTCTGTATCAACAGGTTTGATAACTTCTTCTTCTTCTTCTTCTTCTTCTTGAGAAGGGAATCCTCCTGGAATACTACCTGTGTTATCTAGTTCTGGGGAGCCTGGGTCATCAGGCGATCCTTCTTCGGATTGCTCTCGCTCGTCATCATGACTTGCTATGTCTCTTGATCCGGTTATTTCTAATTCGTCGTCGTGTCCGTCTTTTTCCCCTTCTTTCTCCTCGTGTCCTACATCTGTTGGGTGTTCGACACTCATGATCTATTGTCGCGTGTTCTTTGTGCTGATAAAAATGACGTGATGAACTGTACTATCCTCACCTCAACTCAATTCAATACTTCTACCCCACCTCTTGATTGCTTCCGTTTTTCAGTGCTTTCCGTCACTTCACGGTGAGCCCCTGAACCACCAGATTTGGCAACGAAGAAACGACAGAAACGCGTATGAAATCTTGATTCAACTGGCAATCAGTTTCTTGTTCAATGATCTCGGGCTGGCTGGCAGTTTCGTTCTGATCACCTCCAGTTAGATTTCACTTATCTAACTCTAAAAGTAGAACAATTTCACCTGGTAAAAAGCTAAATGGATACAGAGTTTCCTGTCTGTCTGAACTGAGCTGGCTTTATGGACCTAGAAAGATATTTTGTTTCCCGCGGTAGATTGACAATTGGTACTGGATCTTCTGCTTTTCGCCCACTCCTTTTATTTGTTTGGATAAGTAGATAAGACCGGTTCGGTTCATTAACAGGCGTAGATTTGTCGAGTTGGTTCAATGGTCTTTGATAGGTCTCGGATCCCTAGTGAAATTACGTGCCTGGAAATTCGTGTCCCGGTCACGTGCATCTCGCTTGGATCAGGGGTCCTATAGGTAAGGAGATGTAGGGAAATTTGGAAGAGACACTTACGCTCGCCTTTCGTATAGGCTGAATACACAGGTTATGCTCTTCATGAAGTTGGCAGCATGTCTAGGCAACAAGTCTATAACAAGTCCAGACTCTGAGAGTTTACCCACTTCCAACATGTATGTCTTATGGAGATCTAACAAGGCGGACGCGAATGTTGCAGGCAACCATGGCAGCATTCTTTTTTATATTACTAGTAGTTGTTCGAATTTAGAGAAGGCTTTCTCTAAAACTTGTAGTGATGTTGCACATGAGCGATCAGTTAGCATGCGTCGTTGCAGTAGACAACGATGGCATTGTCTTCAGTTTGCATTGCTGGCGATTGCTTGAATTCCGGACAGAAGACTCTGTTTCTCTTGTTGAATAATGTGATAGGCACGCTCATATATGATTGATTTGTACAGTTTAAAAAGTTGAATTTTACCAAGAGTACCAACGAGAAGGTCAATTATATGACAAAAACGCTCATATATGATTGATTTGTACAGTTTAAAAAGTTGAATTTTACCAAGAGTACCAACGAGAAGGTCAATTATATGACAAAAACGCTCATATATGATTGATTTGTACAGTTTAAAAAGTTGAATTTTACCAAGAGTACCAACGAGAAGGTCAATTATATGACAAAAACGCTCATATATGATTGATTTGTACAGTTTAAAAAGTTGAATTTTACCAAGAGTACCAACGAGAAGGTCAATTATATGACAGAACAAAAAAAACTAGCGACACCAGGTTTCGATCCTGGAACCTCAGGGTTATGAGCCCTGCGCGCTTCCATTGCGCCATGTCGCTTGATTTTGGTAAAAAATACGTAGGTACTATAAAAGGTCAAATTTCAAAAATTTCCGCAAAAATCACTCTAAAGTGATTAAAAACAATGTAGACAATCTATATTGTCAATAATAAAGGTTCTTTACTCATAAATGTTACGTATTTCGTGTAAATGTGGACTTTTTCACTTCTGATCGAATTTGTTATTTTATGATAGCTAACTTACATGCATATAGATAGATAGCAGATCAATTGACGTCTTTGTTTACAGAATTATGAAATAATACAATAAAACAATACAAAGATGAAATTATACAATGAAATTATACAATAAAACAATACAAAGGAGGACGATCTCAGTATGTGCCGCCAGATAAGGGCTTGCCAGCGGTTTTAAACTTGTTATTGCAGGTTCGTTGTTGGACTCAACATTTTAACATGCATATAGTGACCTTCAGTGTGAATCAAAAACTGTAAAAAAAAAATAATACGTTTACAGATATTAACCTCAATGAGTGATATAACAATGTCAAATTCATATCTACCGATTTACAGCCACATCAATATTACTGATGGAATGAAATCAGCCCATATCATAGCTCATGATGCACAGAGATAGATATAGATAACCAATGAACGCCTTTCTTATCTAGGTTGACTACAGTAATGTCAACATGCGTCTAATAACGATTCGGCCGATGAAATGGATAACCGCCTGGCATCAACTTTTCCACTTTCAACGTTGTTCGATTCAGATACAGCGATGACTCCATCCAACAGTAGACAGTTACAATAATTATACTTTGATTTAAGTGCGTGAAACCTGGCTAAAAGAATTTAAAGGTCAATCTTCCATGTACCCTCGATAGATCTCGGGAGCACAGGGTTAGGGCGATCTCGGATAAAGAGTTCCTCTTGATTTGATAAGGTACATCATACTTCCCTGCGTTTTGCATCTGAACAAACCTATTATTATTATTGGCTTGAAAAAAAATTAGATCCTATCGACTGGCAATTATAGGAGTAAAATGTCGAAGACGGCGTCGGAGCCTACCATAAGGAAGAAAGGTCCTTATAGTAAAGCTGGATGCAAGGAATGTCGTAAGAGAAAAGTTAAAGTGAGTCAAAAAAAACCTGCAATATCGACAATATCAAAATAGAGTATTATTAACCGGGATCTTTAGTGCGACGAATCGAAGCCGATCTGTTGGCAATGTAACAGACTAAGAAAGGAATGTATTTATGAAAATAGACAGAAGAATAACAGGTCGAGAGGGAATTATACTCCCCTACCGGCAATGCCTCGCCTACAATCCATGTCAATAAGCAATGGTCAATCTCTATCTGCGACTGGATCTGTTTCCAATGGAAATGGATCTAGAAATGCACCTTATTCAATATCAGAGTCAGCATCTCCAAAAGAAAAATTTAAAGAAGTAGGGAATGACCCTATCAATGCACACAAATCATCACAGTTCTTTGATGAATCCCTTCTGAACGACGAAGACTGGATCTCCCATGCTGGATTATTGGCTACCAATCTAAACGACCTGGTCAGCATGAGACTTGGCGAGCTTGCTGCAAGCCCAGCTAGCAGACAGTCGAGTATAGCACCAAGCGACTTCTTCGAGCCACTTGAAAATGCTCACTACACTACCGAAGTCCGACAAAATGTGCCTTTAGATTACATCAAGCTTAGTCGTCAGCATAAATTATATCTGGAGGAGTTTTATCATGGGTTCTCGAGAATAATTTTACCTTTTACTGCTAGTTATAATGGCGTCGACCTGAATCCAGTACGAGATGTTTTATTAACATATGCTGCAAGAGAAAAATATCTTTTACTTGCTTTATTAGCATGTGGTGCACGATCATCTCATAAAAAGACCGGTCTTTCCGAAGACGAGCAGGCATATTGTGATTATTTAGCTTCGTGCATTGAATCTTTGGAAACAATATTCACATCTGAGACAAATCTAGTACCAAGAATCGAAACGATTCTATTAACTGTGCTGGTACTTACATCTGACCATGCTTCAAGCAACAATCAAAACAGAAATTGGAGAGCACACCTTCAAGGTGCAAAGGAATTACTACTGAAATATGCTTCACAGTCAAGACCATCTCATGTGCTAGTGCTATGTAAAGCGTGGTACTCTTCAATTGAGATTCTGGCTGCGCTAGTAGCACCAAATGGAGGTACATTAACATCTGACCACGAGCTTGATTTATTAATATCGCCTGATAGACCTATAGAGGCACAGTCATTAATGCAATTGCATCTTTGCCGACCTGATGGATTCAATTTGATACATGGTTACTCGAACAAATTAATCATTATTATTCGTGATATAATCAAACAACTTCGGAAAATCCGTCCAAACAGCTTCAATATGAGCCCATACGGGTCCGAGTCTTCAGCGGCAGCAAACAATGATAACATGCCGACAAATCCGACAGGTTCGATTCCATATAAAGAGCTCACAAGACTTATGGCTGGCCTTTATGAACAACTAGACTTCACTGTTGTGGAAAAGTCTCTCGCCGTTAGTGGATTGTCTCATGATTCAATTGGAGTGGTGACTCGAAATAATATTCGTACCTCATTTTCCTGGTTTGATTTATCTCATAAATCTTACACGCTAGCGGCGCTAGTAACAGTACTTACAACACTTCAAGGCTTACCAAAAACTTCGCCAATCGTGCAAGAAGCAGTTAAAGAAATAGTGTCACTGATGATATTTTTAGACGATCCTGTGAAGTCCTACAGTACATTTCTTTTACAATGGCCAATGCTAGTAGCAGGTTCCAACGCTATTGATGAAGAAGATATCGCTCGAGTAGAAAAGTTTTTCAGATTATTGGCTGAATTAGGAGCTGGATCAGCTGGTCTTGTGTTGAAGAAAATGAGAAAAACATGGGGAGTCAACGATGAGGCAGGAGAGTTGACTAGTAGTGGAGACGACGAGAAAGATATTGTTACTTACTAGCATATTTATTCAGTGCATTTATATAAGTTATTTATCGAGCTTTTTAAGTTGTTCTTCATCATACAGAATCATCAAGGAAATGATGGAATCAGCGACTTGGGCGGCAACAATCGAGGTAATTTCATTGTTGGTATCATAAGGAGTAGCCACCTCAACGACGTCACCTCCTACAACATTGAGTCCCTCAAGACCATCAAGGATAGTCAACAACTCTCTGGAACTGAGTCCACCAGGCTCAACTGTTCCACTTGCTGGAGCCACCGAAGGATCCATACTATCGACATCAACAGTAATATAAACTGGCCCGTCGCCGACACGCGCCTTAATTCTTTCAATAAAGCCCTTTGTACCAATGACATCAATATCACGCGCTAGGATACGATCAAAACCACATTCAATATCGTGCTCAACATCCTTAGGACCAGGATAAGGACCTCGAATAGCAGCATGGATATTAGAATTATCAGAGAGGTATCCGTATTCATGAGCGTAATGCAGGTAGGTACCATGGTTAAGACTCTGATAGTCTGTGATATTACCACCAAAGTAGTATGGATTCCAGGTATCTAAGTGGGAATCAAAATGAATAACAGACAACTTGCCCCAGTTTTCATAAGCAGCCTTGATAGCAGGGAGAGTAATGGTGTGGTCACCACCAAGAGTAAAGACCTTTGGATGCTTGTTGGGATTCTTCTCAGAAACAGCATGTTTTCCAGCGGCACGGTTGGCTCTGTAAATCTGGTCAATGGCAATTCGATTATCAAGGGGAGTGACTGGTGCAGAACCACAGTCAACTAGCTTGGCCCAGTTGTTATAAGGATTAAACCCTTGCTTATAGACAGAATAAGCAGGAGCCAATCTTCTAGAACCAAGACGAATACCAGAAGGACCAAATCGAGCGCCAGGTCTGTAAGAGACGCCAGAATCAAATGGGGCACCGATAACTGCAATATCAAACACCTCAGAGTCAAAAGTATCCGAGTTGAAACAATCAACAAATGGAAGATGGGCAAATGTGTCAATGTAACCAAACTCGCCTCCTCTGTAGAGGACGGTGGACCCATTCAAATCACGAAGGTCATCAGGATCAGGATACTGATAAGCATCATTGAGGGACAACGCATGGAGTTGGTCGGGCAATGGTAAAGGATCCTGTTTACCACTTATTCTAACTGCACCTGGCATTTCCATAAAAGGACCAAAATATTGATCAAGGAATGATTTCTTACTGTTATCAACTGTCTTGGTACGAGGACTGGAATTGTCACACTCGCAATTCAGAACAAGTTGTTCATCCTTGGCAATTGACAAAGCATTGGCTATGTTTACAGCAGTAAAGAGGATAGACCCAGTTAACTTCATTGCGGATGATGTCTGAGGAACAATATACAACTGAATGGGGCCAGACCTGACCTCATATTAATAGTTTTCCTATATCCTTTATAGTTGGTACTGGGGTCTATGATTGGATCATCGATGGAGTTTAAGGGCTACTAGTATACTGCGCGATCAATTTGCCGCGCAATTTTGTATACATTTGCGCGGTAAATATTCAACATCATGCTGCTAGCGTATTGCGCGGGAAACTAGATTATGTGAACCAACTAGCTTGGAACTACCCCCCTGAGACAAAAGATGAAAAAAAAAGCTTGCGAGGGATCAAACTGATAACAGGAAGCTGATAACAGATAGACCAATTAGCGTTTTCCGAGATACGTTTATGTGGACTACATGACCAGTTATATTATATGTAGGAGTCGGCCTTGCCTTTCCTACTTACCCAAGTCCATAATACTCAAAAGTAAAAAAATGAGTGACAATTCAGAGAATGATAGACTGCTTACCCAGAGAGCCAAGGCGTATGGATCTAGTACTACGGTAGAAAATGGCGAAGTAGATTCGGCAGTGAGTGAGTCGAATCGACTGTGGAATGAGGTGACGGTTCTCACCAGGTCTTCTACGCCATTAATCGTCACTTTCTTCCTACAGTACTCTCTTACAGCAGTTTCCATACTATCGGTTGGTCATATTGGAAAACAAGAGCTTGCTGCTGTGTCCTTAGCCACAATGACATTCAACGTAACGATATCAATTATTAATGGAATGGCTACTTGTTTGGATACTTTCTGCTCTCAAGCGTATGGTGCACAAAAGTACAATTTAGTCGGACTATATTTCCAACGGTGTACTGCGATGATAATGGTGTGCAGTATCCCGATAGTCTTACTATGGTACTATTCTCATTCTGTTCTATCGCTTGTAGTTCCAAACGAAGAATTAACCCTACTGGCCCAGACATACTTAAGAATCATCTCTTTTGGAGCTCCTGGATATATATTTTTTGAAACAGGTAAAAGGTTCCTACAGGCTCAAGGTATTTTTGTCGCAGGTCAATACTGTTTATTCATTTGTGCCCCTATCAATGCAATTCTGAATTATTTGTTGGTTTGGAACAAGGTTATTGGTATTGGTTTTGCAGGTGCTCCTCTGTCTACTGCTATATGTTACTGGCTAATGAGTGCTTTATTACTAGGCTATACTTTGTTTATTAATGGCAGTCAATGTTGGTACGGACTACAATTGAAAAATTCATTCAGACAGTGGGGCCCATTAATGAAATTAGCTTTAAATGGCACTGCAATGTTGTTATCAGAGTTTATTGCCTTTGAGATTCTTACGCTTTCTGCTGCTCGTTTCGGTACATCTCAGTTGGCTGCTCAGTCAGTTGTATCTGCTATTGCGACAATTACGTTTCAGGTTCCATTTGGAGTTGCAGTCGCGGCATCCACGCGCATTGCAAGTTTGGTAGGGGCTGGCCAATACCAGAAAGCACATTTTTCTACCAAAATTGTTGCTCTAATTTCTGGCATAATGGGAATAGTCAATTTTCTGCTACTCTTCTTATTCAGATATCGCATTGCTGAGATATATACGTCTGATAAAAAAATCATCAAAATTGCCGCTCATATTCTTGCGATTTTGGCTCTGAACCAGCTTTTTGATTGCCCTAATGTGCTCTTTGCAGGATGTCTAAGAGGCCAAGGACGACAGGCAGTAGGAAGTGCGCTGAATCTGATTGCTTACTATATCATTGCGGTCCCTGTCGCTTTGACGCTCGCTTTCCATTTTGAAATGGGACTGACTGGATTATGGGTAGGCCTCGGAATTGGAATCGTATGCTTAGCAGCCAGTGAAGGGCTGGCTTTGCTAAAATCTGATTGGAAAGCGATTGTTAGTGCTGCCGAGGAACGGAACGGAATTTAATGACTGGAATATACCCAATTAGAGTAGAGAGAAAATAGATAGATAAAGTATTAGTTACGTTAAGAGATGTAATTGCGAGCGTTCATTGACCGGAAGAACCGTTACCGTTTTTGCTTGCAGCTCCTCGGAGGAAACAGGACCCTGCCTGCGTCTTATTCTGAACCTCTAAATTCACTGGCTACTGTTAAACCTCGCAATTCAGAAATCACTTAGCTCGTACTGTTTCTGGCATGGCTCATGAACTGATTTACCTAATTCAATACAGATCGCCCGGGATAGTATATGCTAGTTGTGGTTTTTCCGAGGAACCCTTGTTTAGTACATAAGATTAGATAAGATAATGCACAAATAAATATTGAAAATACCTGATTCTCCGGAGCACTATCAAATCATGATCGCTCGCCTATCAGCTTATCTGAGACGGGAGAGATTAGGCCCCTGAGCATTTCAATATCTGAAACGGGTTCGTACAATTGCGAGAAAGATTTTTACTCTTATCTGAAAATATTTTGCAATGGACTTGGACTATTTTAATGATGATAATACCTTATATGGATGCCAAAATCCACGAGTTGGAAAAAAAGCCAAAGCTCCATTTCAACTATGACATTCTCAGATAAACTGAAGGGCCTAGGCCAAAAGCTAGAAGTTCCTCATGATGGGCCTCATAAGCTTACAATTCTGCAGAACCCTGATCTTGAACCAATGCCAGTCGAGCGCCGTATTTGGGGAGTCTGGAGTTTCTGGGGATACTGGGCGGTTCCAAATTTCACCATCTGGACCTGGAGTACAGGGTCAGTCATGCTTTCTCTAGGTTTAAATATTGGTCATACTATGGGAGCCTTGACACTGGGGAATATTCTCATTTGTATCTACACATGCCTTAACTCTGGTCCTGGTTCAAAGTTTCACATAGGGTACACAGTCTGTCAGCGAATGATCTTTGGGATTTATGGATCTGGAATAGGCATTTTTGTGCGTATTATTCTATCTATTGTGTTTTACGGGTCTCAGAGTTGGCTAGGAGGTCTGGGATTTGTTGTAATGTTTTCGTCTTGGAGTGAATCTTATATGAACATGAAAAATACTTTCCCAGAGAGTGTATCTATGACAACTAGAGACTTTATAGGGTTCTTGATCTTCCAGTTGGTCCAGTTTGCATTCTTTTTAATGAAGCCGGAGAAAATGAACAAATACATTAACTTCTCATGTATAATCACTGTTATTGCCATGGTTGGAGTTCTTTGTGCTACATTGGTCAAAAATGGTGGCCCTGGACCTATTTACTATCAGCCAGTAACACTTGGGAAGTTAGAGACCGGCTGGATGTGGTTGTATTCAATAACTGTATGGTATGGGGCTCTTTCACCTGATGTTACAAACCAAAGCGATTTCTCTCGGTTCGCTTCTTCTACAAAGAAAATGTATATTGGTATTATAAGTTCAGTCATGGTATCGGGAACATTTGTTCCCCTGGCTGGATTACTTTGTGCCTCTGCCACACTTGAATTATACAATACCGAGATGTGGCTACCAACAGATATTTGTCTCAAGTGGATGGAGTTAAACTATTCCTCAGGAGCCCGAGCTGCTGCCTTTTTCTGCGGATTAGCCTTTGCTTCTTCTCAAATGACTTTTAACGTAGAAGCTAATGGATTTGCAGGAGGAATGGATCTCTCAGGAGTTATGCCTCGATACATTAATATTCGAAGAGGAGCTATTATTACAGCTCTGTTATCATGGGTCGTCCAGCCTTGGAAGTTTTATAATACCTCATCTGTATTTATGAGTGTTATGAGTTCCTTCGGTGTTGTGGTGACGCCTATTATTGCAATAATTGTCGCCGATTTTTATATTGTGAGAAATCGAAAGATCTCGGTAGCGGATCTGTATAGTACAGACAAGGATGGTACTTTTTATTTTACAGGGGGATTTAACTTGAGAGCAATATTTGTATGGATTGTAGGTGTTATTCCTGGAATCCCTGGACTAATTGATTCTGTATCTCCTATTGGTGGTCTTCCAGAAGGCTTACGGAATTTCTTCTATGGAAATGCGGTACTTGCATTCATTTGTCCTTTGATTCTCTATGTTGGTATCTGTAAAATATTTCCTGTTAAGAATGCTGGCATCATGGATGACAGAGATGTCTTTGGTGTTTTCACCTTGAAAGAGTGTTTAGAATTAGACATACAGCCAGCTGAAAATGGAGGCATAGTACTTGAAGCTCAAGATGTCAGTACTAAGGGGAATAATTCTAAAGAAGTTGTAAAGGAGGTTATTTAAATTGTTTTAGTTGTTAATAGATAGATATGTTCTTGGTACGGTTAGAGGTGAAATATAGAATAGCCAGCAAAGAGAGTGATCTGACAAGAAATCTGACGAGAGACCTTACACAAGGGATCCGACGAATGGAGAACGATGTATATTTATATAGTAAACAAAAAAATAACGACACCAGCAGGACTCGAACCTGCGCGGGAAAATCCCAAAAGATTTCTAATCTTTCGCCTTAACCGCTCGGCCATAGTGCCTAATTTTAATTTTTAAAATCTTTAGAGTAATTGTGATATGACGAACGTGGGTTAGGTCACAACACCAGATACAGACGATATACAGAAGATCTTGAGGTCGATCAAGTAAATTGAAGCAGATCGTAACTGAAAATTTGTAATGAACGGATAAAGACAAATCTTTTTCTGATAAGCCTTGTCTGGGTGACATAAGCTGAATTCGTCTTTGTAATTTTTTAATGGTATTGTCTTAAGTTTTTTTCTTAATTGTTATAGTATATAACTCTGTAGGACAGATAGATAGATAGATAGATAATCAATTAACACCTCTGTCTTACATAATTACAAAATAATATAATAAAACAATACAAAGGAAGACGGACATAAATTGGTTATCTATCTATCTTTGTATTTTTTATTTATATATCTTTTATATGTATTATTTCATAATATGATATAGAATATTATCTAAATAGCTTTAATATGATGAGACTTTAACTTGGTGAAAAAACTGAAACCAAATGGACTCAGCGATACTCCACGACCACTATTCTTGAAACCTGTCCAAGCAAGATGAGGATCGGGATAATCGGATCGATTGACAAATACAGTGCCAGCATCAATTTGGTTTCCAAGCTCCTCGCCGACTTTCAAGTCCGATGTCCATACCGATGCGGTAAGACCCAAATCCGAATCATTCATTTTAGTCACTGCCTCTTGATCAGAATTGACTTTGATGATGGGAATAACAGGACCAAAAGTCTCGGTACTGACGACAAGACTGGATTCATCAAGGTCTACTAATACTTGAGGACCTACAAATGTAGGATTGAGTTTCTCTGCTTGTGCAAATGTCTCTGAAGGAATGAGCTTTTTAGCACCTCGATCAAGAGCATCTTTGATTTGAGCACGGATGCTACGAGCAGCCTTTTCAGAGATCACAGGGCCAATCTGAGTAGACTCATCAAAGGGATCACCCACTTTGTACGATTTGACAATGTCAACGACTTCAGAAACAAACTGGTCATAGATTTTCGAGTCTACATAGACCCGTTCAATAGAACAGCAACTTTGGCCAGAGTTGAAAATGGCTCCATCAACAATATCTTCTGCAGTGGCTTTAATATCTTTCACATCCGATCGAACATAAGCCGGATCATTACCACCTAATTCAAGTGCAATTGGAATCGTACGACCAGCAGCGGCTTTTTGAACTGCCAACCCGCCTGCCACCGAACCAGTAAACACAACTCCCGAAACCGTCTTGTGTTGGATAAGAGTCTCCAATACATGATTATCACCCGAATGGACAGCCTGAAGCACTCCATCTGGTAAGCCTGCCTCTTTGAATAGACTGACAACTTCGTTAGCTACGTTGGGAGTCTGAGGCGAAGGTTTGATGAGTACCGAGTTGCCTGCTAGAAGACCGGGAATGAGCCCATTGGTTAAGCATAGGTATGGATAATTCCACGGGAAAATGATCAGCAACACACCAAGAGGCTCTTTGGTGAGATACTTTGTAAATTGTGGACGAGACGCTTCATCAACATCGACACGAGCCAATGCTTCATCGGCATAGTCAAGAAGTACCTGAGCTCTCAAAGCAGCCGTGGAGATTTCACCCTTGGTATACCGAATAGGCCGACCCATTTGTTTGGTGATGTCTTTCCCTAAACGACTGGCTGTGGCATCGTCTTTGAGAAGCTGGATATATTTAGCCACAACCGCTTTACGCTCAGACAGGGGTGTCGATGCCCATTTGGCTTGAGCTTCCACAGCAGCAGGAAGCACCTTCGAGTCCAGCTCTTCAATTGTTGTGCTGGCAGTGCTGATGATAGGAGAAGACGTGATTGGTGAGATGGTAGTCAGAACAGACATGGCACACTCTTATTTCTAAACACTGATCAAGTTCGGTTGACTCAGATGTGAAGTTCTATATTTCACTCTACTCGAATACCCGCTGTGTATCTGTCTCTCCTGTAGCGCTGGCGCATGCGATAGCGCCGCGTGTGAACCTCGAGAGATATAGGCGACCGTGGGGATTGCCTCCGGCGGCTGGGCTCTGCCCAGACCCGTGGCTCGCTTCGCTCGTTCTTGGAGCGTGGGCTGGGCTGGAGCTCGGGAAACAGTTTGCTTGTTTGATAAGGGCAGGTTTTTATTTATATATATCCTTTTTCCCTACATTCTCATTTATATCTAAATTACCCCTGAAAAGCCGTGCTCGCGCATATATAACTATCTCCATATCTCCCTGCCTTTCTCGACATCGCCAGCAGAGTTGTAAAAGGGGCCTGTACGTCCTTTGCCGCCGGATCACACACATACTCGTCCTCCAACGATGAATTAATTACCTGCCCACTGGGAACTCCCGAGCGAAGCGAGCTACGGGTCTGGGCAGAGTGTAGTGGACCCTACAACTCTTACTTCTTCACAGCCTCTTATGCTGCGGCTCCTGTTATTATGAGCCTCACATACTACGGATCTCTTTACTATATAAACACACTGTTCCGTAGTCTATTGTCCA